>CM038708.1:32662058-32724558 GCA_021613375.1 Megaleporinus macrocephalus | reverse complement strand
ACGTATTACCAAAGACGTATTACCAAAGATATATTACCAAAGACGTATTACCAAAGACGTATTACCAAAGACGCATTACCAAAGATATATTACCAAAGATATATTACCAAAGACGTATTACCAAAGACATATTACCAAAGACGTATTACCAAAGACGTATTACCAAAGACATATTACCAAAGACATATTACCAAAGACATATTACCAAAGACGTATTACCAAAGACATATTACCAAAGACGTATTACCAAAGATATATTACCAAAGATATATTACCAAAGACGTATTACCAAAGACATATTACCAAAGACGTATTACCAAAGACGTATTACCAAAGACATATTACCAAAGATATATTACCAAAGACATATTACCAAAGACATATTACCAAAGACATATTACCAAAGACGTATTACCAAAGACATATTACCAAAGACGTATTACCAAAGACGTATTACCAAAGACATATTACCAAAGGCAAATGGAGAAATCACAAAGAGAAAAACAAACAACGGTCAAAACCAAAATGACAGTCAAAGACAAATGACTGCATTAGTAAAATGTGACAATACTTTAGAAAGTGGAACACAAAACAAACAGGTATCAGTAATCAGGTAAGAGCTGATCTGTGATTGGTTGTTGGAGATGGCAGTGTGCAGCAGGGTATGATGAGTAGCAGATTTTTCAGTACCACTGTAACACACTCACCCTCAGCTTAGTCAGGTGGTGCAATTAAATTAGCTCGCTAAGCAAACTTTGTGACTTAATCAGCACAAATACTGACTTTGGTATTTTGCCATGCCACTAATAGTGTGAACTTCACATTAAGTTTCTCTTCTTCACCAAAATGTACAAGCTAGCATGAGCTATCATCTAGTTAACATGAACGAGCTGGGTCTGTATGTCACCAGTGCTAGCTGTATAATACTCGCGTTTGAAAAGAATGATTAGTTAGTTAGTTAGTTGACAGTTATCTCTGATCAAAGTCTAGTGAATTTTTGGCACCTATAAAAAAAAAGAAAAAATTTTTTTTGCCTACATCGCCATGCAGACAGGGGATAAAACATAATCATAAGCAATAACCTAATGTTTCACCACATTCTTCCACCACACCCACCTAAATATACAGTACTGTACAAATGCTTTTGGCACTTGGGGGCTATATTTCCAGCTTTTTTTTAAATATTAAAACAGTATTAATGCAGTAATAGTGGTTTTGCATGTGTGTGTGTTTATTTAACCCTTTCTTTTGAGTAATGAGTATTAAATGTAGTTTTTATCTAATACCTGCTTTAACTGCTCAGTACTTCATTAAGCTGAATCAAGATTGCTGCTGAAGGAACTGAATAAATTAATACAATGTCTGGAGCTCCAGGAGAAATCTGGAACTAAACCTTCTTCTTCAAACTGGCTCACAAAATATTATCTACTTCTTTCACAATAAGATATTCATGTTACTTTGTATTGTATTTATGCTTATTTACATCCGTTCTAATGATATCTGGTGTTCTTACTTATTGCTAAGATAAAGGCTTTTAAATAGTCAGCTTAGGTGCTTAGATTTTTGCACAGTAGTGTATATGAATAAAAAATGTGTGTATTTTTCTACATACATATTATGTCTTTAAAATATTTTGCATCATCAGAATTACATTAGAATCAGATTTCATTAAGCCATTTAAATCTGGATCTGAATCTGAACCTTAAGTGCTCAATAAAACTGTTAATGCTATTTTTTAATTGACTTAATGGCTCAAATTGGCTTCAGTGAGGAAATGGATGCCATGTAGTTAAAGTATAATTAGAGTAATGAGTCTAGGTGGTCTTTCCTGAGCACAAAAACAGGGACAGGAGACCAAGACCCTACTTATTCTCGGTTACATCTAAAGTCGAATCTGAAACCAATTACGATTCATTTAACATGAGATCTATGAGTTCAGCACGGATTCACTGTCTGTCAAGTCTACTGTAAGCAATTGGATGAGGGACCCAGACAGGTAGAAAAGAGAGAAAAAAGAGAGGAGAGAGGAAAGAGAGAGGAGAAAGGAAAGAGAGAGGAAAGAGAGAGGAGAGATGAAAGAGAGAGGAGAGAGGAAAGAGAGAGGGGACAGGAGAGAGGAAGGAGAGAGGAGAGGAAAGAGAGAGGAGAGATGAAAGAGAGGAGAGAGGAAAGAGAGAGGGGAGAGGAGAGAGGAAAGAGAGAGGAGAGAGGAAAGAGAGAGGGGACAGGAGAGAGGAAAGAGAGAGGAGAGGAAAGAGAGAGGAGAGATGAAAGAGAGAGGAGAGAGAAAAGAGAGAGGGGAGAGGAGAGAGGAAAGAAAGAGGGGACAGGAGAGAGGAAGGAGAGAGGAAAGAGAGAGGAGAGAGGAAAGAGAGAGGGGACAGGAGAGAGGAAGGAGAGAGGAGAGGAAAGAGAGAGGAGAGATGAAAGAGAGAGGAGAGAGGAAAGAGAGAGGGGAGAGGAGAGAGGAAAAAGAGAGGAGAGAGGAAAGAGAGAGGGGACAGGAGAGAGGAAGGAGAGAGGAAAGAGAGAGGAGAGAGGCAAAACAGAGACGTCAGACACTTTTAGAAGTGTAGCTGCAAGCAATTTAGAAAAATCTCTCCTGGTTTAATTCTACACCTCGCTGGGCCCATAAGCCATATGCATTAAAGACTTTAAAGAGACATTTGTCAAAACTCTGCCTCTATTGACAAGCGTTACAAAACCGCAATGTATAAACACACTTGCACTCAGCATTCCCACCAACATTCAATAAACCTCTCAACCAAGAGATACAGACAGCTTCACAACAGAGACGTGGAAAGCAGAGAGGAATGGAAGGGTTTCTGTCCACTGAACTGTAATCTAGTGGTTGATGAAAGACAGTTTGAATGGAACCACGGAACCGGGCCAAGCAGACAGAGCTCGGTACACACTGTATAACAGTGGTCAGCAGTTCTGACCATCCTCGAGATCTACAGTCGTATGCAAAAGTTTAAATGCCCCCCAAACTCATATTTCATGGATTTTCATGGACTTTAGAGCCCAGTTATATTTATATTTGACATACTGCAAAAAAAAAATAGCCTGAAATGTGAGGGCACAGGCTGAAAAAGTTATTGACCTCTGTGCACTACACTCCTCAGGAAACTTCACGACTGGACTTGTTGCACAGGTGGCGTCCTATCATGGTACCACGCTGGAATTCACCAAACTCCTGAGAGTGACACATTCTTTCACTAGTGTGTGTAGAAGCAGTCTGCATGTCTAGGTGCTTGGTTTTATACACATGTGGCCATGGAAGTGATTGGACCACCTGAGTAATGATTTGAAAGGAAGAGTAAATACTTTTGGCAGTATAGTGTAGTTTTTCACTGTTATATTCAGCAAATAAAGAGAACAACTAAAGTAAGCTGTTGTCTAGGTTATTCATTTGCTAACTCTTGTTTTAATACACATTGTTACAATATTAAGATCAGCTAGCTAGGTTAGTTCATTTCAGTTAGCTCAGTCAGTTAGCTTGATAAACTTGATGAAAACAGGATTGCAGGATTGTGATTAAACACATTCAGAGTAAATTTTGGTGCACTCGTATGCATGCCGTCATTTTTACTCCGTTATTAAAGTTTGCTAAATGGTCTTGTGTAAAAGATGAAGACCCCTTCTTAGTGTTTGACAGCACTCTGACTAGCCCCAGCGTTAGCTTTAGCATTAGCTCCTCTGAGGGGGCAGCATTCTAAGTTTAAGGCTCCTCCTTATTAGATAGGAAACTGCTTTAACTGCTTTAAGTGATAAAAGACTCATCTGCTTTCATTATAGTAAACACGGTTTCCAGAATCCATTTCTTTATTTAACTTGCCTTTTATTTATATTCCGTCCATTCACAATCACGTATGTCTGCAATGAACGTCATATAAAGCCAGTTTATTTCTGAATAATAAAATTCGTCTCCTCTTTGTGCTTCTAAAGCACACCTAGTGCTACTGAACTGTTCAGTCTGTGAGTCATGCTAAAGATAACACCAGGGTGCTTGATCAAGAGTACCTCAGCAAGTCAAAACATCTTACATGTAGTTAATATATCTAATATTGCTATTATGAGACTGTTGTAAGAATAGAAGATTATTTAACTTAATTTAACTGTATACATTTTACTTACAATAAGCTAAAAAAGTCAAGAAATAAGTAAAACAATCTTACATTTTACTTAAAATAAGCTAAAAAAGTCAAGAAATAAGTAAAACAATCTTACATTTTACTTAAAATAAGCTAAAAAGTCAAGAAATAAGTAAAACAATCTTACATTTGACTTAAAATAAACTAAAAAGTCAAGAAATAAGTAAAACAATCTTACATTTGACTTAAAATAAGCTAAAAAGTCAAGAAATAAGTAAAACAATCTTACATGTAACTTAAAATAAGCTAAAAAAGTCAAGAAATAAGTAAAACAATCTTACTATATGCACCCCTCACCACAACTCACCTACAGACTGTACTTCATCTGTTTTTGTGTATACTTTTTTACCCTGTCCTTCAATGATCAGGACCCCTAAAAGAGGGCAGGCACTATGTGGGTGGTGCATCATTCTTAGTACTGCAGTGACGAGGTGGTGGTGTGTTAGTGTGTGTTGCACACTAAATATGAGTGGGTCAGACACAGCAGTGCTGATCAGCTTGTACCAGTAGTACAAGTACTGATACCACCTGTAGCCGCCTCTGCCTCTGCAGCGGTGTACAGATTACTTTTAAGATGTTTTTAGTTGCTGAGATAGAGTTTTTAATAAATGATCAATAAAATGTAAATTTTAGGTGGAGCACAGAGAAAGAAGAACAGAGTATAACAGAACGACTGAGGCGAAAACATTTCAGGTTGCATTTGAGTGTGTAAAGAGTGTGTCAAGCATGTATGGACCTTCAGTAGGGGCGCTGGTGGGGGGGTGTGAGGTGGTCTGGGTGGAGTCTGCCTCTGTAGCTGCTCTGTTTTTGGTGGTTGCTTTCGTGACTGACGCTGTGGTAGAAGACTGGAACTGAGTGGTGTGGATGTCACACGTGTTATCCTTCGTCTGAAAGAAGCAACAGCAAACACAAACATCTTCATGCAGTCAAACTGCTTTCCTCCCAATTCAGTTTCACATCATCTACACCTCTGTTCATCATTGAGACATCTGATAATTCTCTCGTGTCCTTGTAACTTTTTGAAAGCTTTAATCACAAAGAGCTGAGATCGGATCTTAATCTGAAACCTAAATTATTACTGAAAACTTTGTTTCCAATATTTTGAACAGTAGTATAATTAAAAACACTGATTGTGCAGACTAGATGATTCTGTATTATAGCTATGACACAACACAAACATCAACACAAACAAGTGAACACACAGCAACAATTCTAAATCTCTGGCCTCAATAGGACCTCATTCGATATTGTTTCTTCATGACAAAATTCAATACATACAATATTTCATACAATTTGATTATTTTAATTAGATTCAGAATAACACTGCAACTCAAAAGTTTGGAATCATTAGTTTTTGTTATATTAATATTCTGTGCAAACATCTGAGATCTACCGCTCATATATTTAGTAAGTAAAACTATTTTTTAGGAATTTATATTCAGGAAAAAATGTGTATTTTTAAATATAGTACCATTTTCAGTATTTAATGTTGACTCTCTACCTTTATTACAGTTTCTGTTCTTGCTTTTATTTTGTCAAAGACATTTGCAGAGATGTTTTTAATACCACCAACGTTTAGTCTTAGAAGTTGGTTGCATTTTCTGCCTCTCATTACTTTCATTACTGAAAACTTTGTTTCCAAAATTTTGAACAGTAGTGTTATTAAAACGCTGATTCTGTATTATAGGTAGGAATGATTTATCTGTGTATAGTGACAGAAATAAAATACATATATTTACATAACAGTACATATATTTGCACATATGGTAAAGAGCTTAAACTTTTTTTACTTTTAAGTCTTATTATTGTTATTATAATTATTATTCTTAGTGGTTATATCTCACTTTACTAGAGATATAGCTTATTATTTTGCGTTGACACTATGATGAAGTTAGTATGCCTATGTCTAAAAAACAACAACAACAGTATTTTGGCTTTAGAATATCCCCCCACATCCAATAGCATGCTTTGAAGCATTCTACAAATGATGGCATGTATCATGCAGTCACAAACAAAAACCCTAAAAAAACAGGTGCACAGACAGCTGCACACACACACAAACATAGAACATCCACACAAACACACACACACACCTCGTCTGGACAGCTGTTGTCCACCCAGTCCTGGCGATGGCGATCAAAGCCACTGGAACATCTGAAATGAGAGTAAAAATCATTAGCATTGGCTAACGAGGAATCTGCTAACAAGCCAATAAATGCAGAAATTAAGTCCACTTTCACGCATCACTGAGGGCTGATACCATCAGCCAGTGAGTGAAAGAGTCGCTTCTTTAATGAGTCACTGGCAGAATATGATAATTTATTGCTAATTTGATAAACAAGATGTCATACCAATAAACAATAACAGCTTCTACATCACACACACATACGGTGAATAGTGCCGCTATCTGAAGTCTCTAGGGGGGTTCACCTCATCACCTCTGGGGGGGGTCACCTCATCAACAGGTGAGTTTTGGCTAATTATGGGGTGATGGATGTGTGGTGTGGTTGTGAAGTGTCAGTGAAGTCAGCAGTAGGTCATACCAGAACAGTACACAGACTACAGCTGAAGAACTCAAGAACAACTCTATCTAATGGACACTACAAAGAACGTTCTGGACTTGACTAACACGATAAGAAGTGTTAGTTATTCTTTAATCAATGGATGAGAACATAACACATTCTGTTACTGCAGCACTTCTATCAAAGAGTCCAAAACTGATTTTATCTTAAACACATGATTCAAGTCATTCCAACTCAATACAATCTACACCTATGATAACAGGCCTGACTATACACTGCATTATATCTCTCTGTGTGGAATAAGATAAAATATTCTAAAGGGATGCTAAAAAGTCTAAAAGTCATCAAAAGTCATCCATTTTGATCAGTCAAAATTTAAGTTATCACAGAAGATAAATTCAAAGTGAAGGCCAAATCATCCTTAAGCTCAATACAAATATTTATCAAAGAGAATCCAGATGATGGCCAGCGTTGGTAATTCAGGAATGGAGCATTTGCAGAATGAACTTATTGGGTGTTAACTATCCTCTACTTTGCCATTAATGAACAGTTTCTAACCTCTGAGTCGCTCTCAGGTGCAGTTTTTTGATGTGTAAACAGAAATCAGTCTAACATTATATTTATGCAAATAGCAAAATAAAAACAAATCATCTCACTACAGTGATAGATAATGTGGCTTTTTTCAAAGATATTTCTAAAATTAAGCAAAATTACCTGAAAATACAGTGAGATCATTTACCCTACTTAAAAAAAGTGTCTAGAATAATGTCTAGATAAGATAAATAAGCTTACAACATTCTTAAAATAAGAAATATTAGATATATTGACTACATATAAGATACTTTTTCTTGCTAAGGCTGTTTGGCCTAACTGTTAAGTGCTCACCCACATCCACTCACTCTATTCACCAATAAAAGATTTTCTCTGGCATTGAATGTCATGTGTCAGAATTGCCTTTAGTTGGCTTAATTATGGCATATTGGCCTTTCTCTAAAGCACCTTCCACAGCTGAGACCAACTGATCGTCTACAGGCTCATTTATGCCCAATGTTAAATGAGGACATGGACAGAGAGTTTTGTCCGTGTTTATGCATGTTCTCTGAAAGCTTATGGAAAGGATGTAACGGTGCTGCACCACTTTAAATCGTAGGGTCAGTGTAACCAATAGTTCATATGAAACACTAACACTGCCATATGGGCAATGATGAAAAACAAACTCTGGCAAAAAATAAACTAAAGTTATGGTGGAAGTTAGACTGTGTGACCTAGTGTAGTATTTTAAGCTTCTGTATGATGTTACATTGCTGGGCCACAGGAACAAACCATCGCTCCTCCACCGTTATCACATTTGTTGTGGTCAGAAACCATTGACTCTGAACTGTACTTTAGTGGATGCATCGTTTTATATCCATGCCAACGTAAAGAACAGATGGGCAGTGACAGTTATAAATGATTGAAAAAAAAAAACATATTCATTTACATTAGTAAAGCATAAATGAGCCTTATAGGTGCCGACATGATTAATAACATTTATAGACTTACATTAACTTGAAGTTTTTTTCTGCAGGTATATGATGTCCTTTTAACACATGCTCCTGCGCATGACAGTGCAAAGAGTCCTGCGCTGCAAGATATTGCGGTGGGACTGCAAACCTCACTATACTTTACACTACGCTATACTAAGATGCAAAAGTAGTTTACTATGTGATTTAAAACACTTTAAATCATGCCAAATCTTTAGTGTTATGTGAGTTATGGTCCTGTAGAGTAACTATTAGAAGGCTATGTTACATCACATACTGCTAAAACAATAAGAAACATCAGTAAAACAACCAATCATAGCATAAATCTATGAGTACTGCATTACACCTCTAAAAGCTCCCTCACAGAAAGTTATTACATCAAATGTTTACAAACAACGTCTGAGACATTGTTTTATGATTTGAGATAAGCCTTTGACCTTAAAAAACATGTAAATCCAATCATGATGGAGGGATATATGCAGGGCATTCTGGGGCAAAATAGTACCTAAAGAAAACAACCATTTCAGACTTACTACTATTGTACTATCACAAACATTACACAGTAAAACACATGACCTGTAGGTTAACTGATCCTTCGGGTACCACATCAAACCAGTGTGAATGATTATTTATATCTCAATAAAAAATGTGGATACTCAAATAACTGACCCTCACTGCCAGATTTCAGTGCAGACTGCAAAGAGACCAAAGAACATGTAGCTGGAGGGCAGCATAAAAACAGGCAAGTGAAAAAGTATGTCTCTCTCTTCCTCACTCGCCCTTTCAGGCTGAGAATGGGACAGTGTTGGTAAGGATATCGGCTATTGTTAATGCCCTCATCTGATACCCTCATTACTCTTACTGCCTTTGTGCTCCAGCGCTGCCCATTCCTCACATTCTACCTACGTTCTCCAGTTAAACACTCTCTCTCTCTCTCTCTCTCTCTCTCTCTCTCGGTCAATCTTTGATATATTGAGGGTGGTGAGAGACCCACCTTTTCACCCCAGTCAACACACAGGAGGTTAACAAAGTAACAGTATGTGTGTGTGTGTGTGTGTGTGTGTGAGAGATTTGTTTTGCATGTGTGTGTCTAGTCACTGGAGTCAGTTTGTTATTGTACAGATAATGGTCTTATCCTGGTGGGCTGTGTTCTATTAGAAATGTCAGCCAGCAATCATACTGAGTTTTTTTGCTGGCTCAGTGGCCAGTCTTAGTCCCCACAGTGACCACTCGCTGGGCCAAATCCATCCTGTTTACATAATCAAACCAAATGAAAACAAGAAAACAACAAAGTCAATTCCTCCATCGAGCCAATGAGGTGAGACCCATTCCGTCTGTCTGTCAGACAGTGAGTTTGGCATTCCCAGCAGAAATCACTAGCATCCGAATCTGCTCCTGCTGGAATTGTTCCCGCTTGCAAAAGCCTCTGCCACCGCCGCTCGACTCTGCAGCTAATGCCTAATTGTGATCGGGTTGCATTGTGCAATTTGCATATTAATGTATGTAAATGAAAATGGGCTTGCTGTGTATTGGTGGAGTTTAGTATAAAAGAAATAACAGGGGTGTACTGAACAGGACTTTATGCAGATGTTATCAAGTTGCAGAAAATTAATTATTTACTGAGGTTATTTTCACTATTTTGATATATAGTGATATACAATTACTACACAATTTATAGCAGTTACTGAATCATTTATAGTAGTTACTGAATCATTAATAGTAGTTACTGAATCATTAATAGTAGTTACTGAATCATTTATACAGTAGCAGTTACTGAATCATTAATAGTAGTTACTGAATCATTTATAGTAGTTACTGAATCATTAATAGTAGTTACAAAATCATTTATAGTAGTTACTGAATCATTAATAGTAGTTACTGAATCATTTATAGCAGTTACTGAAACATTAATAGTAGTTACTGAATCATTAATAGTAGTCACTAAATTATTTCTAGTAGTTAATTAATTATTTACAGTACTTATGAACCCTTTATTACAGATGCTAAATCATTTATAATAATTAATTAATAATTTTATAACGGTCACAGAATCAGTTATAGTAGTAATTAAATCACTTACACTAAATCATTTGTTGTAGTTGCTGGATCATTTATAATTTTCACTGAATCATTTAAAGTAGTTTCTGAATCATTTAATGTAGTTACTGAATGATTTAAAAGTAGTCATTGAATCATTCATATTAGTCACTAATCTCATGTATAGTAGTTAATGAATCATTTTAGTAGCTACTGAATCATTCATATTAGTCACTGATCTCATGTATAGTAGTTAATGAATCATTTTAGTAGCTACTGAATCATTTATAGTAGTCACTGATCTCATGTATAGTAGTTAATGAATCATTTTAGTAGCTACTGAATCATTCATATTAGTCACTGATCTCATGTATAGTAGTTAATGAATCATTTTAGTAGCTACTGAATCATTCATATTAGTAACTGATCTCATGTATAGTAATGAATCATTTTAGTAGCTACTGAATCATTTATAGTAGTCACTGATCTCATGTATAGTAGTTAATGAATCATTTTAGTAGCTACTGAATCATTTATAGTAGTCACTGATCTCATGTATAGTAGTTAATGAATCATTTTAGTAGCTACTGAATCATTTATAGTAGTCACTGATCTCATGTATAGTAGTTAATGAATCATTTTAGTAGCTACGGAATCATTTATAGTAGTCACTGATCTCATGTATAGTAGTTAATGAATCATTTTAGTAGCTACTGAATCATTTATAGTAGTCACTAATCTCATGTATAGTAGTTAATGAATCTTTTTAGTAGCTACTGAATCATTCATATTAGTAACTGATCTCATGTATAGTAGTTAATGAATCATTTTAGTAGCTACTGAATCATTCATATTAGTCACTGATCTCATGTATAGTAGTTAATGAATCATTTTAGTAGCTACTGAATCATTTATAGTAGTCACTAATCTCATGTATAGTAGTTAATGAATCATTTTAGTAGCTACTGAATCATTTATAGTAGTCACTGATCTCATGTATAGTAGTTAATGAATCATTTTAGTAGCTACTGAATCATTTATAGTAGTCACTGATCTCATGTATAGTAGTTAATGAATCATTTTAGTAGCTACTGAATCATTCATATTAGTCACTGATCTCATGTATAGTAGTTAATGAATCATTTTTAGTAGTTTCTGAATCACTGAATGATTTAATACTAGATACTGGACAGAAGTTAGAAGTGAAGAATTATATAGTGGTTTTTAAAAAAGAATAAGTCTTAAAATTAATTGAATAATCAGCCTGAAGTTAACATGATGGTTAATAATGTGGGAGTGTAAGAACAAGATAGAGATTAAACTGCAGGGCGTTGGTTTGAGAATCACTGTGACAGAAAAATCCAATAAAAAAATCTGATTACAGCTTCTTTTGTCTGACTCACTAATCTCAGCACCACAAAGCATCTTATCAGTTGTATTTCGATGCCTGTAAAAAACACTGAAACAATAGGTGCTGCTATGAAAACCAGGAGTGCCACAATTTAGTCAAGGCATTGAAATGAAATGTGAAAATCTGAACAGTGTCTCTCAGGAGTGCTGCTAGAACAGTGCTTCTGATTAAACAGGGAAATTGTCAGCATTTGATTGGAACATGCACTCTGACAGCTTTGCTTATAAGATACGATTTCAACCCAGTCATTTGCACACACAGACTTGGTGATGTTGATCAAATTCAGTATCACAATATTTCCTGAACATTAGATAATGCAGTCTGGTCCAGTTACATGTTTTGTTGATTTACTAAATGATGTACACTAACAAGTTTTAGTGCAAAAGACCATAAAAAAATGTTAAACATAAAAATATACTGTAAAGTGTGCAATAATGTTTGTACTGGCCAACTTTAATATATTTTTTTCAAAATCTCTTCAAATAAACAGCAATAATGCATCAAATGTGCCAAAGTGTGTTTTCTGTAGAGCATGTGCTTATTTATGTTCCTGTGTACCTTCAATACCCAAACTCATTTTATGTCCCTCAAGTTTTGAATCTGCATCTGATTTGCACCTCAACCTGATGTGTGTGATTGTCTGATGAGTCAGACAAATAAATGAACCAAGACGAGAGGGGATGTAAACCTGCTTGAAGAGGACCAGCCTATGTTATTGACTAGCGTTAGTAAGAACAGACCAACATCGTTTAAAACCTCCACGTCATCAGCACATGTAAACGCTTTCACTCGCAGATACATATACACACACTCAGCCTTCACCAGGCCAAAGAAAAACAGACTTTAATTACTAGGATTGCTTTGAATTCCGCCTCGTTTCATTAAACTCCAGCTAAACAAAAGCACCCGCGCATTTTAATGGGCTCCATGCTTTCTTACCCAACAGCTTCGGCCTAGAGAGAGAATGAATGTCACTCCATGGCCAGCAGCATTCAGGAAAATGTTTGCATTTAATTAAAGACTTGCTTAATTAGAAGGAGCTGGGTTGAGGCTGTGGCTGGAGCCGTACTTTCATAGAATGGAATGGGTTCATATTCAGGCAACGGCGAGACTAATAGAGTGCGCACTCACCAACACCACTTTAGCAACATTTTTTAAATATTAACTCATATTTCAATATTTACACCTCCTTATTAAGCTTTCACAACACGGCCTGCAAATGCAACTTCTAAACAATCACAGTAAAAAAAAAAATGTTTAGGAAGCTCATTTGCATAGTTGCATAACATTCAGCAAAGGCCTCCATCAATGCTGTAATCAATGATGGAATACTGTGAGTATGCTGACCAAACACGGTTCAGTATTAGCTAGCACAGATCCATTAATGCACGGGGGGAATGGCCATATACGCATCCCACTGTGAGAACACCAGACAGTAAGACTATATATATCATATAAATAGCTCTGACTGTTAGTTTAGAAGAAATGTAATGCACAGGCCATTCTCTGTTCTGGGCCTATTCAGTGTGGTGGTGAGAAAGTGTTAGGGCCTACCATTTGGAGGGAGTTGTATCACTGTTGATAACCTGCTTGCTATGTTGACCACTATTCTGTCTCCACGGCTGCTGTGTTAAATTAAAGTGCTTTTGTCTAAAGCACTGTTTCCTGCATCCTCTTACTGTAAGCTGATGCTACACTGGTGTCAGAAGTGGGATAGCCTTCTAGCGGACATGTTCGGCAGTCTCTCTAGTGTCTACAGCACAGTGGGTGGGGGAGAAAGCGAAGAGCAGACAAGGGATAATCGCTGCTACTATTGCTGGCATGTGCGGCACAAGGAATGCTGCCGCTCTGGGTGGGAGGATGCAGCGTTCAGTCTCTCTGCTCCAGCAGTTCTAGGGAAGAGGACGTCTACTGCATGCAGCTGAGAGTGTGTATATGTTTCACAGGACAGTGGACCTTTCAGAAACCCTGCTGTACAAAAACTGCCAGTGTCCCCATGTGCCTCAGGGACTCTACACGGTTCTCTACAAGTATAGCCATTCTCTGCTGTGTAGTGGGGCTGTTTAGTGGGGTGGAGGTGCAATTTTGGTGTCTACCGTCAGGGAGAGCTTAATGGGTGTTAATGACCTGCCTGCTGTCTTGGCCGTATGCAGCAGTAGGCGGTAGCCTCCACTGGTGTTGTATTGTGTTTCACTGTTTTCTTAATCTACACCAATGCCACAGTACAGACATTTAAAAGAACCAAAGAATTCATGTACACAAACGAAAGCATTTTTTGGTAAAAGTAATTCAGGCTAATCAACCTTGTCATCACATTAATGATTTACCTATGCAAATCACAACTGCAATAATTAGCACCACAATCACGGTAACAGTCATTCGACAATATGGTGCAGTACTCCTTTTTAGTATTTCAGATAATACACGCACACACACCTCTACATTCAAGCACACCTCAAATCTGATGATTAAAAAACTGGAAGCCTCTGTTCGCCGCTGGGCCGTTCAGTTTTATGCACGCACTGTACAGTTCATTAAAAGTAGAGAGCTTTCAGAATCCAAGCACATGATGAGGACACCAGCTGATTTCACTACATGCTGCATTCCTGCACAAGCGGTCTAATTAGTGCAATATGCTGGCACTGCATGACTAAAACATAGGCCAGCTTTAACCTTTAAATGAGCAAGAAGCTCTTTAATTTAATTCCTGACGAGCCAGTTAGCAGAACTGTGAAGTCTGGAGAGCTGTGCCCTTCAAGAACTGAACTGTGGTCTGGGCAATCACACTATGATCGGAAGATTGTAAGTTTCATCACCAGGGAAGCCACAGCCAAGCAGAGAGCATAAATGGCCTCACTCTGTCTCTCTGGGTGGGCTGGATGGTCCCCCATCACTCTGCATCGTTAATGAATGTGGTGTCCCCAAACGGGTAACATGTCTTTCACAGAATAATTAACAGCATGAAAGCATTCTCACACTGGACGCCCACATGACCGGCACCCTCTCCTTCTGAAAGATTTCCTCTTTCTCTCCAAACAATGAGCAACTGATTTGGAATCAGAAATAAATGAATAAAGACATCTTGTGATTCTCAGTTTTCAAAGTGTGTTGTATTTTCTTCTGTATGTGGCTTTCAACACACATCCGTCCGTTAAGTGGCTGTTTTAGATTCTGCACATGTACCACATGACTGTGCACAGTTCGACATAAAAGTCTGTGCATCAACAGAAGAATGAGCTTCGTGAAAGAATACGCCATTCGAGCTTCGTTTCAGTTTCTGGAGTTGTTTGTGTGTTCAGCTCAAAGAAGAGGCGTTCCATATGGGTCATTCATTATTAACGGTAGCCTACAGACTCTCTACACTGATCCACTGCTGAAGAATGATTGACATGTGCATCCATCTTACAAAAAGCCCTCCATCAATCAAACAAAAACAGTCATTTTTCAACTTTGACAGAAGGATCAATGAAAAACCACATACAGAACAGATATAAAACAGAAAGAACGGCACATCCAGCTAGTAGAGCCTCAAAGTGCACCATGCTAATTAGAAAGAGAGGAGAAGGGAAGAGAACAGAAAAGAGAGAAGAGATGAGGAGAGAAGAGAAGAAAGAACAAGAGAAGAGACAAGAACAGACAAGACGAGAAATAAAAAGAATAGTAGAGAAGGGAGGATGAGAGATGAGACGAGACGAGACAAGGAGAGAGAAAAAGAAAGAAGAGACGACGTGAGATAAGAGAAGAAACATGAAGAGATGAAAATGGAGTGTATGAGAAAAGAAAAAGGAAAAGAACAGTAGGAGAGGAGAGATGAGATGAGACAAAGTGAGATGAGATAAGAGAAGACTAGAAAAGGGTTGGGGAGGAGACAGACTAAAAAGGAGAGGAGACAAGATGAAAAGAGAAGAGAAAAGGAAAGAAAAGTGATAGACAAAAGAGGAGATGGGAGAAAACATGGGGAGATAAAAAGAGATGTAGAAAAATGTCAATTACAGAGTAGAAGATATATATATATATATATATAGAGAGAGAGGGATAAATTAGTAGTAATAAAGAGAGTGAGAGATTAGGTAAAGGAAGAGAAACTCAGTTCTTCTGATGCTGAGTGTTTTCTTTTCTCAGTGCTGCTCTGCTGTCAGTGACAGAGTGAGTGTGAAAAGGTCTGAGAGCAGAGAGGTGAAGGAGCACCCATGAGTCAGCAGGACAGGGGACTGCACTCCTCCTCCTGAAAAGAGCTGAGGAGGAACCGGCAGATCTAAAGCAGCGTTGCTTCTGAATGACTGTCTACACTCCTTACCAGGAGCAAGCAGATGAACTGGCAGATTAGCACAGATGCCGAGGAGGCTGAACACATCAACAGAATCTTCTTCCCTCCACTTCAAGAAACCTGCTATAAATGGGGCATCAGGAAGGCCTCTAGTCGCATTTCCATCAAGTTCGCAGAAGCTTTTAAGGTACAATCAGTTCTGCTCAGCACTCCCACTGCACTGGAGGAACTGTGGCTATTGTGTAACATGATGCATTATCTGAAGGTTATATCATCAGCATGCAGTGAGACTGCAGCAATGCAGCAACATGGAGGAAGTTGCAGCAGTTTTCTTAGAAGACGCACATTTCAGTGAGTATGCTTTACCATGTTAATTGCAGGTCTCCCTTGTTGCTGAGTACGGTAAGTACTCAGCATTAAGGCCTTTAGACCGCACACCAGTTTGGCACCATCCAAACATTCAACACTATTGTTTTTAATGATGGTTCGCACACCAGAGCCAGTGAATTCCAACTCCCTGCCAGAATTCAACTCCCCTTCACTTGCACGCACCTCACTCGTGATTTAAGTAGTTTCTGTGTGAATAACGACTTCTCTTTCATTTTCCTTCACAGTAAACAGTATAACAGAACCTACAGTCTTACAGCGATAGTTTAGTTTAACATGGCAGAGTAAAGGGTTTGGTTGTTGGTGCGGCTCTTGGGGGTTGAATGGGTTTCAGTCCTCAGATCAGTTTAAAGAGGACACATTAAACACAGGTTTAATTCTCAATGTACTGTTTCTGAGAGCGTCACAGAGAGACACTTAGCATTTTATGGAGATCACAAAAAGATCAGAGTACACAGAACAGATCTCAGGTAATGTTATAAGCTATTTATTTCAACCCCGAGGTAGGCACACATGACAGCAGTGTTGTGGTAATGCAGTTATTGTCACAGCCCTGTATGCAACAGCTGGTTTGTGTGAGATATTTACAAATGACTGATACGAGAGTCCTGCTATGCTTCTGTTTAACCAATCAGCCACATTTAGCCCAGAAGTTCCTGATCTCTAGAAAATACATACTCTGCAGACTCTAAAACAGTCCTGTGACCTTCTTGAGTTCCAAAAAAATGACAATATTTGTCCAATGAAAAGTGGCTTCCTCAGCACCTAAGAAGTTTCTGAATCATGAAAAGCTTTACCTGGCGGAAAGATGTCTAAACCCCTCTTAGTACCCAATAAATCCATGGGTTATGAAGTTTCTTGGTCATGAAATGGTTCTTCTGACAGACACAGGTCTCCAAATTTTTGAATACCTAGAAAAGTTTCAAGTTTATTAAAAGGTCTGTAGTGGATATGCATCCAACGCTTGCTTAGTACCTACCAAGTTTATGAAGGTCCTTCTGATGGGGACGCTCCTGATCTTTAAAAAAAGGTTACAAGTTTCTTCAAGTGAATTTGGCTCTACAGCTTCAATAGTATCTAAAACAGTTGTTACGTCTAAAAGGAGTTTTTGGCTTCCCAGAAAATTTCAGAAAAACTTAATGAACACGTTTCTGCTGTGAAAATAGGTCAGAAATGTTTAGGGTTTCTGAAAAAGTTCCTGGTAACGAGTCCTGTGGTGACAATGCGTCTGACCTTTCTCATGGGCTCTTTTCTCACTTCTGTCCAGTTTTACCGCTCTTAGCAACAGCCCGCTGCCTCAGGCTTTCAGGATCCTCCAGGTGTGCCCATCCAAACACACACCCGCACTTAAGAACAACCTTTAAACTCCCTGCTCCCCGCACTGACCACTTTATTACACTACAGCCTTTTACTCTGCACTGCCCTTTTTTATCACGCACAGGCTGTTCTTCAGCTTGATGGTATATCAAACTGCTGCCTGAAATAGTCTACTGATTACAGTCTTATACATTTTACTGTGCATAATACACTACACAGTAAATCACTGCACAGATCTGCATATTTGTTGTATAATCTTTTTTTTATAGCATTGGATCAATATCGCACTCGTCAGTGGTGAACCTGCACTTTATTAATTACTTTTACACAATATCTGTTCTTCAATAGACCATTTCTTTATTCACTCCACTATAGTTGAAAGTATCCGCATGTTTACTCCACTACGTTTTACTGGATGCAGAGAAAACTGGACTTTCTTAAATATCCGAACGAATATAACACACCTTCAACCTGAGGCAAACCAAAACTTACAGAGCAACTTTTTACAAGAGCCTGTCTCAAGAACCGGGCAGCCTGGGAAACGCTTTGTCTGAAGTTGCATTGATCCAAAGATTATTAAGAAGTTTATAGGCTGAATCATTTACCTCTACCACTGAAATCACCATAGTTCACTTGGCATGCTGGATAGCCTTTTATCAACAGGGGTGTCAGGGCTTGTGAAGAGACTGATGCATGATTTGTTTGACCTGTTGCACCCAAACAGCTATAAAGGTAGCTTTAGCCGTACAGCCATAACTTCAAGTGTCAGAAAAATATGGTGTGAAGTTGCCTGTGCAGTTTATTGCACTATATGTGGTCTGTAGTGATGATTTAGTAGTTAAGCACTTCCTCCCTTTCCATTTTGCACAACAACCTAACTTTTTAGGCAGTGGATGTTTAATTTGCTGAATTCCCGAGCTCCCTCAGTAATCGCACACATATCACCTCATGGCTGTTTTTTTCGGCATGATGTTTGATACGTACTGCTCGGAAGTGTGAAGCACCTTCTGTACAATGATGTATTGATCTGATGAAATTACAGGTCTTCTATACTGTACGAATCAGACCACCAAGTCTAAATGGAGCCCCAGCACACCTAAACAATATAGTAGAACTGTTTATAAAGGAGTGAGAGAAGCTGTAGCTGATGTGCTGTTGGTTAGTCTGTGTGTTATTAAATGCAAGGTGCTAGAGTAGTGCTGTCTGTATGTGTATTAGATAATTAATGTTATAGAATGATAAGATATGAAGAGATGATGCTATAACCTAACTGTGTGTGTGAGTGTGTGTGTGTGTGTGTGTGTGTGTGTGTGTGGTCAGCCAGTCAGCTATAAATATTCAATACTTTTTCCAGAAACGAGAGACAGGTTCAGGTGAGAGAGTAAGGCTGACATGATCTTGATCATATGCTCAGAATCTATTGATAATGGTAATAATCTTGAAAACTGATTATTAGAATTGGTGTGTCTGATCTAAATTATTCTAATTATTCTGTCATGACACACTCGCTCTAAGTCTCATGCCCTGAATTTCTCTCATTCTCATCTGGTCACACTGATGTGTTATTATATTATATTATTACATTTGACTTTTAATAAAATGTCTTAATACATTTGTAAACTAAGCTTTGTGAACTAAGCTTTGTTAACTAAGATTTGTTGTCTTTCCAGTCACTGATTTCCAACTGATAGTCAGAAATGACTGAAATTTTTTTTTTTTAAGAGCTGTTCTCATTTGGGTGAAACCTTTAAGTCTACAATCGTCCCGCCACCAAATCATGCCCAGACTACACTATAGGACCGTAAAACTAATCCAGGTGAAGTAGGGTTAAAATCAGGCAGTCATCTGGATAAGCTAGTCCAGCTAAAATAGTGCTTAAGTCTTGGTCACTTGTGTGCTGTACGGTGATATAAACACCGGTCCTGTCTCCGATTGTCTTTCGCTGAGGCCCTGGAGGAACTTGTGTAGTTCAACTGTTCGCTTGTATTTGGACAGAAAGAGAAAGTTCTTTTAGACTCTTGACACTTAAAGTGCAGCTGAGCAGAGAAACTAATCCAGTTTCCTCTGAGGAGCAGCTGGCGGGCCTAACGTCCTGCAAGGAAATGAATTTGTTTCTTTCCCTCTCTTTCTAGTTCTCCCTCTATGTGTCTGAGAACTGAGCGCGTCCAGGAGAAGGCTAGAACAGTTGTCACCTGTTAAGCCGGTGGCACCAGCTGCAGTTGAAGTTGATCTCCGCAGCGATGCAGGTGGAGCAGCTTTTCAGCTGTAGACAGGCTAAGTGAGAGAGACAGAGAGAGAGAGAGACAGAAAGAGAGAGAAAGAGAACAGAAAATGAGGAGGCATGAACGTCACAGAGGACACACAGGTCACACCAATCTGGCCATAAGAAATAAGACGTGAAATCACACTAAGAACTATGAAACGGAAAACACTTTACTGTACTGATCTCCTTTAAAGCACAGCAGCTGAAATGTGGACCTTATAAAACTTACCCTGAATGAACATTGGGTGTATATACACACATATATACACTACCGCTCAAATGTTTGGGATCACAGTGAAATGTTCTTGTTTTTAATAGAGTATCTTCCTTCCTTAACACAACAATGGACTGACGGGTCTCTAAAGAAAGTTGTTTCTTTCTGGTCATTTTGAGTCAGTCAGCAAGCCTATATAGGACTATATGCAAAATAAGCCTCTATACAAAAATAGGCTTTAATACAAACATTTTTATTCTTTAAAGTCATCTGATACACTTACATTAATTGTGAAATGGACAATATTGTTTGTGAATTGCATGAAAATTGCATGAAATGAAATTTTAAAGTAATCTTAAACTTTTGAGCGGTAGTGTACATACATATAAATATAGCCTTTATCTTACCAATACGTGTATTTTCACCGGTAAGAACACCAAATATCATTAGAACAGATGTAAATAAGCACAAATGCATTAAAAGTAGCATGAGTGTAAATGAGTTCAAAGAACTTTAAGTTTAATTTCTCCTGGGCTGGATTTCTCCAGTCAAAGCAGGTATTGGATGATAACTGCAAATAATACTGGGTTTCCATAATGAAAGGCTTGGAAAGGGTTAAATAAACTCACTACTTACTGTATTAATACTATTTCTTTTCTTAAAAAAATGCAAATAAACATTCTCCACTTTTGCATAGTACTGTGTATGAGTCCCATCAGCTTCTGTGTTTGATGTGATTGCTTTCTTTTTGTCTATTTCTTCTTTTGTAAGTAACAGCTTCTTTAAGACCTACACATCCTTTCAGACTCAAGACCCGAAGTAGGAGTGGAGCTGTATTTTCTCTTCTCTCTCAAAGATTTCAAAGTATTTTATCTGTTTAATCTGATTCAAGCTGTTCATCTGGTGGAGACTATGATGTTCAAGTTCGCGTGTGGATTATTTTACATCTAATCTCTTCTGAAATACCTCCTGAAAATAAATTAACTATTCTTCATGGCCATTTTGTCTGTAAACATAATAAATGAAAGGGACTTTCATACACTATTATATGTGCATCCTGACACTGTATGAAAACAAGCAGGTGGTGTGTGTATGTGTGTGTGTGTGTGTTTAGCATCTTACTGGGTAAAGGCATTATCTCCACAGCTGTGCTGTTAGTGATTTTGGTCTTGAGCAACTCCACACGATGATACTCATAGATGGTCTTCCTCCGAACATCTGGAGACACACACACACATCACAAATGCCATGAGAGTAATTTACAACACTGAAACTAGGACACAGAACAGGTCATGCTATGGTTACGAAGGACAGCATTCATTCTTTTTTCCAGTTTTCCTTTATTTCCATCTATTTTTTTTGTTGTTTTCTCAGCAGCACGTCATGCACAACCCCTCATAACCACACTTTATAGTGTGATCAGTCACACGCAGCCTCTTGCCCAGCACTGTCCTGTGCCTTTCAGGACCATCATGAACGTTTGTTGCCTCCACATCCCCCCATATGCCGTCTCTTCTTCTCTTAAAACGCATCGTTTCCCTCGTCTAGCTCCATCCCTCGCTCCGTACAGCGAAAGACAAGTGAGATGAATGCGCTCGTAAATTGAGCGTAAAAGACTTGGTGTTTTTGGGGTCATGATGAATGAGGTAATGTGCTCCAGATCTGATTGAGGAGGTCAGTGGTGAGAGTGTAGTGTAGATGTGACGGGTGGGGGTGAGAGCCGACTCTAAATCTTTAAATCTTATCTCAGAATGGAATAAAAGCATGGAGTAATTTGATATTCATTATTTCTCACTCCGAGTTCATTAAATCAGTTCTGTGGATGGTGCAGATTTAAAAGTTTCAGTAGGCATTTGTGTTTGTAAGTAGAAGAGGAGGTACTTCATGATCTGAATGTAATGAAATGTTCCTGCTGCGTCTGCAGTCTCGTTTGGTGGAGAGAAACACCAGCTTGTACACTTTTTACTTTAAAAACAAACCAAGGAAAAAGGGCCGACTTAAATTGGAGAGAATTGCAGCCAACTGGATTGATTCCCAAACCTGGTCCTGATGTACTAATTCGCTGTTTTCCTGCTCTGAACACGGTCACGTCAAATCAGGAAAGGCTTTAAGATGAGCTGATTGGTTGGATCATGTGTGCAGAGAACAGGGAAACACTAAAAGAGTTAAGAACCTCATGAAAATACAGTTAAATACCCTGTACAGTGTTTTATCACCTATTCCAAAACATATACTGTTGCTGTCCAAAGAAAAACTAACTAAGACAGGGCAAGGAGGGGGAACTCTGAGAAACTTGGGGCTGGAGTTCTGGGTGGCTTCTGCTGCTGGGTTTTGAAGCCAGACCAAGCAAAGAGTGAGTACGATTTTGGGACAGATGGAGGAGCTGGGGAGGTGGTGTGTTACGAATTTCATCACGAGAAGGTGAGGGCAGAGGAGTGGTTTATATAGAGTGTGTAATCATGGAAAGGAGGAGTTTAGGCGTGGTCCTTCTCCCAAACTTAAGTTATTTCATATTCATTTAACGAAATTCTGGTTCCACTGACTTGCATCGAGTGTGAAGAGTGTTTTGGACCTCTCTTGTAATGCAGCCCCGGTGGTCTATTCCATATTGTTATATGATGACACAACTGCATAAAGACAGGCTGCTATGAACAAGCTGATTAAGAGATAATCTACATTAGAGGAGGTTCTTCTGTGTGATTTTCTGGGTCTTGAGTGCAAAAATTAAATTAAGTTTGTCCATGCGCAGCAGAGAAACAAACATAAAAAAAACAGAGAGGAAAGGGGCAAGGGGCTCTGTTTTTTCATTGCGAACGAGGGGCCTCGCAGACCAAGCACAATACTGGTGTTAATCTCAGCATAGATAGTTCCAGTGTTGGGCTCAGTACTCCAAAAAGCCAACCATTACAAGCTACTACTAAGCAAGCAATACTAACAGACTAATTTCTTCTCTCAGAATAGAAAGTGATCTCATTACTCATTACTTCTATGCTCATCTATGGCAAATTATTTTCATTATACATCTTACAAGCATGATTTCTTAAAAGAATCTAAATTATAGTGAGATTACTGAATTTCTATTCTCCTATAATAGTCTCTAAATGAGAAATCTTAGATATCAGCAAGACTTAATAGCATTTTTGGCTGTGGACATGGTGTACATCAAACTAATTCATTTTAAGATATCTGTCCACTGGACCTCATTCTTGCTTTGCAGACAAGGTGGAGCGTCTGGACGTCTTACGGTTTGCCTTTTTCCTTTAACAATAAAGTCAAAGGTGCAGATTTGCTGATACAGGAGATACAATGTAATGAAATGGGTGTCATTTTATTCTTATATTTAAATAGTGTGGCTAAATAACATGTTGTCTTACATGTTAACATGTCGTCTACAGAGAAAACATCAATTGAAATTGAAATATACTACGTTTAATATATTTCTATTTACGCCCACACCCATCCCACATATCATCGCTGTCCAATGAAAAACATATATCTCTATTTCTACATCATTTGAACACACCAATGGTGGTTCACATTGTGTGAAAATGTAATGATAAATGGACCAATAGAAAAGCTCCAAAATAGCTTGGAAAAAATTCTGGTTCCATTAACTTAGAGATACTTGTTTTTCATAGGACAGCGACGATATGTGGGATGGGTGTAGGCGTAAATAGAAATATATTAAACTTAGTATATTTAAATTTCAATTGAAGTGTTCTCGGTAGACGACATGTTAACATTCTAGGGGTTAGAGCAAAAAAACGCAGGACTTCTGTAGTGGTAGAAATCTGCCAATCTACTCCTGACTTGCGAGCTGGATATCTAGCAATCTTCACATCAGGAGTATTTCACAATTATAATAAGAACAGGAATAAAATAGCAGGATGGAGCATCTGAACATCTAAAAACAACCATGTTTGCTGTGTTATTGTCCTGGTTCCAAATGAAGACATCAGAAATGCAGACTCAAAGCCAGCATTACAGAATGTAAATCCAATCACAGGTAAATGTAATTATGTAAATACAGCTGGATAGTACAGCAAAAAAAAACCAAAAATACTCTCTCTCTTTCTCTTTCAGACTCTCTTTCTCTCACACACCCACACACAGATATTTGGTAATACAGTGGGTATATTAGACTGGTCATTGAATTAGCTCAAGCAGTGATGTGGAAAATTGAATGGCTGTGTACAGTGAACAGACAGGGAACACTGTTTATGTGTGTATGAGTGTGTATGTGTGATACTCTCATTTGTCAAACCCTCTCAATGATTAAACTGCTTACCCAATCATTCAAAAGTCTGGAATCATTTGGCACGTCAATTAGTTTAGCTATTCCGTGTTCAGAATTACACAACAGTTCAGAATCGGACTGGCTGAGAAGTGTTATAGTGTTATTTGTGATAACTGCATGGTTTTAGAGACCTGCATGGCGCTGCAAATCAGTATCTGTGACTAAATTTCTACAGAAAATGGATACAGAAGATAACTTTTATAAGATAATATGTGCTATATATCAGCTCGTTTGGTCAGCCCCTTTCTCACCTATAAACCACCGGTGGGCAGCTGTGACAGTGAAACTATCAGTGGAATTTGTTAGAAACAGTACACTAGTTGGGAAACAAGACTGTCTGGAACTGACATTCAGGTTAATCTGGAAATGACTGTAACAGCTGAACCTGATATTCTGTACCACAAAACGCTGCCACTTTTTGGAACTGCCCGAATTAAAGCTCACTCGGTTCAGCGCTCTGCATTTGCGCTCTGGAGTTGCTTTAGTTTCTTTCTTGTTCTGCTGAATTTGTAGTCATTAGCTCAGTCATTTTAGATTTAAATATGAACAGTTTAAGCACCACAAATGATTTATTTTAAGTGTAAGACCTAAATTAGGCATTAAATATTAAATAATACTGTACACTGTAATTATCTCTTTAGTTTTTTTTTGCTTTAGTATGAGAAAACATAAGTCATAGTAAGTTATATATTATCATCCTATATATAACCTGCAGTATGTAGTATGTTTTTAGTGTCTCCTGTAAAGTTCCAGTTTACTTGTTTTTCATAGGACAGCGACGATATGTGGGATGAGCGTGGGCGTAAATAGAAATATATTAAACTTAGTATATTTAAATTTCAATTGACGTGTTCTCTGTAGACAACATGTTAACTTTTTTTTCTTAAAAAATAATAAACTATCATTTGACTGGGGTATATTATTATATAATAATATATGTTTTATATCATTCTGAATTTCTATGTTTGAGAGAATTATCCACCAACTAAACAATACATGATCAACAATATGGTCAGAAACAGACCATACCTGTTTAGTCGAGCTGTAAAATGGTAGTACAAGCTAGGAGGGTCTGATGAAGTCAGTGGCGAGTGTAAATCTTTCATACGGGACTCTAATGTAAAATCTGCAATCGTGCTAAAACAGGGAAAGGGAGAGTTCTAATGCTGGTTGCCATAGTAACGCCACATTCTATCTCAAGCCGTAGTCTGCAACAATACGGTGGTCCGACAGTCAGCAGAGACAGACTGATTTGTCATAGTTTACGAAAGAGACGGCTTTTCAGTGCGAGCTGAGACCACTGAAGCAGAAGCTGAATCTCAACTTCTCAAAGAAACTGAAAGCAGGCAGCGTGATGGAAGCTCCTGGCCAGAGACTCTAAACATGGGTGACTGTTTCCAGCAGATCCATATCCACGCACCTGCTGTGCTACGGAAATCCAGATAGCTCAAAACAGGAGCACATCAGCAAGTCGTTTCTGATTCTTCATCAATCCTGCAAACAATCAACGTTCTTAAAAACTAGAACCCAACAGATACGAAACCTGGTTTGACAGTGATAGTCAGACGTGTGGCAGACAATTCCTAACTGACACATGTCTTAACCTCACCGTGTTAAACAATATAAAGATTCACAATCACTGGGTTAAATGTAGTTAGAATTACATTCTGTTACTGATCTATTTCTCCTATTGTTTAGTATTTCTTTTCATTAAACTGTCATAGTCTGATATTCTTCATTTACATTATGGTTTTACGTTTAAATTAATCTGTTATAACTGTTCACTTTTGCTCTACCACTGGAAGATCTAGAAATGCCTGTAGATGTTAAAGATATAGGGAGATGAAATTTGAGGTAAGATATAAGATAAAGTCTTGCGTACGGAAGGAGAAAGTCAAAGCAAAGCAGCTGGAAAAAGACGCAGTTTCCAAAAACTGCAGATGAACAACTCAGCGTTTTGGGTCTGAAAGGAAGTGTAGCTGCCAAGACGTTGTCTCTGAGTACAGGAGACAAAAACGCAGAACATTTGCTGATCAAGCACAGAAGCTGTAGGTGTTCTCAGAACAATGGACTGAGCCCAGACCTCAACATCACTGAATGTATTTGGGATCGTTTGGCTTGTGTGTAGCAGAAACTGTGACCAACATCCTAGACCTTTGTAGGTGTAGAAACATTTCAGCAGGTTTCTTTCAAAACCAGAAGCCCACTAGTTGGGGGGGCTCCCAGCTAGGGCTAGGGCAGGGTATCTCATGGACAGGTCGCCCGTCTATCGCACGGCCAACACACACTCACGCACACCTATGGGCAATTTAGAGTGACCAATCAACCCACTTAAGCACATGCAAACTCCTCACAGACCGGCCCAGGAATCGAACCCAGATCATCTTGCTGTGATGCAACAGTGCAACACTGTATTTACAAAATGATAACGAAAGAAATTCATACTTAAATAAAGAAAGAAATAAAGATATTAAGAAAGAAATACATACTTCACTTTTATTGCATGTCAATGAAACTAGAGTCATTTCCAAGTTATTCTGGATAATTTTGTTAGTGCATTCATCATCAGTTTACACGCACTGTAAAGGACAACACGTACTTTTAAATGCTGTCAAAAACGAATAAACAAAACTAATGAAGATACAAGATTCCTGCTGTTTCCCCTGATGATGAAACATAAGTACCTTGTACTTAATGACCAAACAGAAAATGAAATATATGAAATGTGGTCTTTCGCACAGTACTGGCAATCACTACCCACCGCCTGAGCTCCTCCTGTCCTACAGCTCTGACATACAGGTGTAGAACTGCTACAGCCTCTGACCACTGCCGAATGACCAGCTATCAGAACTGCACATGGGCTACAGTCTCAGCAAGGCAGGGCTTTGTAATGAAGTGGTGGGTGAGCGTACACACTGTTCGCACCGCTGCACCAGCCGAGATCTGACGTTCTCTCTGCTGTTTATTGAGAGAAATGTATGCGCTGATCTCCGCTGACAGAAATGCATCAGGCAGCCTGTTTACAGCCCTTCAGTCTACAGCCTCCAGAAAAGAGATGTGAAGAATGGACGGGTCTCTGTTTTCTCTCGACACCATATATCACTCCATGTACTCTTCGCAGCATGACTGAACGTCTCTATAGACTGTTTGTTCTGGATCTGAATGGAATCTGTGATCAGGCTGCGTACGCTGACTACCGGCATGCTGTGAAGACAAGGTCAGATTAAATAGATGAAAATGAATGAAGGACATGTTCTCCACGTGTTCTTCACAGTGTACAGCACAAAGTATAAAAAACCCTCATCATACGTTCTTTCAAGTCCAACACAGGAATGTGTGTGTGTATGTCTGTGAGTGTGTGTGTGTGTGTGATAGCTTCAGGGCAGGAAATTGCGGCTGTTCAGTGGAGGATGTTCAGAGGGTTAAAAGCCTTTCCTGTAGGTAATTACCTGGCCAGTCTGTGGGGCGTCACCGGCCTCCTCTGTTTCACGCTGACACCTCGCTAGCTGTGTGTGTGTGTGTGTGCATGTGTGTGTGTGTGTTTAATCCTGACAGCGGTTTGTAGTTTAATGAGTTTCCAGCCTCTAATTTGTAACAGCAGGTCAGCCTAAAACAGCTCAGAGTGTCTCCATCAAACTCTCTCTCATCCTAACAATCTCTCACAGAGAGCTTCAAACATTCTCTCTCTCTTTCTCCCCCTCCATCTCCACCTTTTCTCCTGACCTCTCTTCAGTTTCTCTCTCTAAACGTCTGTATCTCTCATTCTCTCCTCTCTGCCTCACACTTTCCTTTCTCTCCGTCTTTGTTCTCTCTGTCTGCACCTCTTTTTCTCTCTTTCTTTTCTTCACTCTCTGTGTCTACGTCTCTCGTTCCCTCTGTCGTTTGTCTTACTGTCTTCACTCTCTCTGTCTATAACTCTCTCCTTCCTTCTCTGGTTGTCTGTCTCTCTCTCCTTTGCTCTCTCCCTTTCTCTCCCTGCCTGACTTTTTCCTTTCTCTCCCTCGCTCTTTACTCTCTGTCTCGCCTTTACTCTTTCCTCTCCTCCTCACATTTTCTTTTTCTCTCTTCCTTTTACCCTCTTTCTGTCAGTATCTCTATCTATTCTCCTGTTTCTGTCCATCTATCTATCTATCTATCTATCTATCCACATACACACACATACACTATATTGCCAAAAGTATTCACTCTCCTCTCCAAATCATTGAATTCAGGTGGTCCAATCACTTGCATGGTCACAGGTGTATATAACCAACACATAGTCGTGCAGACTGCTTCTACATACACTAGTGAAAGAATGGGTCGCTCTCAGGAGCTCAGTGAACTCCAGCGTGGTACCGTGATAGGACGCCACCTGTGCAACAAGTCTAGTCGTGAAGTTTCCTCACTACTAAATATTCCACAGTCGACTGTCAGTGTATTATAACAAAGTGGAAGTGATTGGGAACGACAGCAACTTAGCCACCAAGTGGTGGCCACGTACAATGACAGAGCGGGTCAGCGGATGCAGAGGCGCATAGTGCGCAGAGGTCAACTTCAAACTTCATGTGGTCTTCAGATCAGCTCCAGAACAGCACATAGAGAGCTTCATGGAATGGGTTTCCATGTCCGAGCAGCTGCATCCAGGCCTTACATTACAGCGCAATGCATCGGAGCAGTGGTGTAAAGCACGCCACCACTGGACTCAAGAGACGCGGAGTGTTCTTACACTTCTCTGTCTGGCAATCCAATGGACAAGTCTGGGTTTGGTGGTTGCCGGGAGAACGTGGTTTGGTAAAGGGGGATTATGATGTGGGGTTGTTTTTCAGGAGGTGGGCTCGCCGCCTTAGTTCGAGTGAAAGGAACTCTTAACGCTTCAGCAAAAGATTTTGGACAATTACACACTCCCAACATTGTGGGGACAGTAGTTTGGGGACGGACCCTTCCTGTTCCAACATGACTGCGCACTCCATAAAGCTCCATAAAGACATGGAGGAGTGAGTTTGGTGTGAAAGAACTTGACTGGCCTGCACAGAGTCCTGACCTCAACCCGATAGAACAGCTTTGGGATGAATTAGAGCGGAGACTGCGAGCCAGGCCTTTTCGTCCAACATCAGTGTCTGACCTCACAGATGGTCTTCTGGAAGAACGGTCAAACATTCCCATAAACACACTCCTAAACCGTGTGGAGAGCCTTCCCAGAAGAGCTGAAGCTGTTATAGCTGCAAAGGGTGGGCCGACATCATATTAAACCCTATGGATTAAAAACGGGACGTCACTCAAGTTCATATGCGTGTGAAGACAGACGAGCGAATACTTTTGGCAGTATAGAGTATTTTCTATTTTTTCCTCTGTCATTCAGTTCCACTCTTTCTCTCTCTCTGCCACTCATCTTCCTTTCACTCTTTTTAATTTCATCCACCCTTTCTTACTCTCTGTCATTTTTCCCTTTTCTCTCTCTCTCTCTCTCTCTCTCTCTCTCTCTCTCTCCTGTTGTTGTGACACTTCAGTAGACAGACAGATTTGAGGTCAGTGGATGTAAATGTTGCCCTTTTCTCAGCTCATGCACACACACACACACACACACACACATACAAACACGTGCACACACACACACACATACACGCGCAAGCACGCACACACACACACACACACACACACTCACACACACACACATACACAAACAGACACACAGACACACACACACATGCAAGCATGCACACATACACACACACAAAACACATGTGCTTGTTTCTGTGAATGGTGGAGCCACTCCATACATTACATTAGCTTCCTGGTGATTTAACTAAACCTTAACCAGAACAACAACTAACCCTTACCTTAAGAATAACCTTAACCCTTACCTTAACACTAACCTAAACCCTTACCCTAACACTAACCTTAACCCTTACCTTAACACTAACCTAAACCCTTACCCTAACACTAACCTTAACCCTTACCCTAACACTAACCTAAACCCTTACCCTAACACTAACCTTAACCCTTACCCTAACACTAACCTTAACCCTTAACACTACCTCTAACACTAACCTTAACCCTTAACACTACCCCTAACACTAACCTTAACCCTTAACACTACCTCTAACACTAACCTTAACCCTTAACACTACCTCTAACACTAACCTTAACCCTTACCTTAACACTAACCTAAACCCTTACCCTAACACTAACCTTAACCCTTACCCTAACATTAACCCTTACCTTAACACTAACCTAAACCCTTACCCTAACACTAACCTTAACCCTTACCTTAACACTAACCTAAACCCTTACCCTAACACTAACCTTAACCCTTACCCTAACACTAACCTTAACCCTTACCTTAACACTAACCTTAACCCTTACCTTAACACTAACCTTAACCCTTACCTCAACACTAACCTAAACCCTTACCCTAACACTAACCTTAACCCTTACCTTAACACTAACCTTAACCCTTACCTTAACACTAACCTAAACCCTTACCCTAACACTAACCTTAACCCATACCTTAACACTAACCTTAACCCTTACCTTAACACTAACCTTAACCCTTACCCTAACACTAACCTTACCTTAACACTAACCTTAACCCTTACCCTAACACTAACCTTAACCCTTACCTTAACACTAACCTTAACCCTTACCCTAACACTAACCTTAACCCTTACCTTAACACTAACCTTAACCCTTACCCTTACACTAACCTTAACCTTTACCCTCACCCTAACACTAACCTTAACCCTTACCCTAACGCTAACATTAACCCTTACCTTTACCTTAACACTAACCTTAACCCTTACCCTAACACTAACCTTGACCCTTACCCTTACCTTAACACTAACCTTAACCCTTACCCTAATACCTACCCTAACACTAACCTTACCTTAACACTGACCTTAACCCTTACCCTAACCTTATCCCTTACCCTAACATTTACCCTAACACTTACCCTAACACTAACCCTAACCCTTACCTTAACAATAACCTTACTCTAATCCTAACACTAATCATACCCTTACCTTAACACTAACCTTAACCCTTACCCTAACCCTTTCCTTAACACTAACCTTAGAACTAACCTTACCCCGTGCTTTAACCCTTACCACTTACCTTACCCCAACCTTAACTTAACCCTTACCTTAACCCATACCTAACATTTACCTTAACACTAACTTCAACCCTTACCCCAACCCATATCCTAACACTTACCTTCACCTTACCTTTAACTGAACACTAACTTTAACCCTTAGCCTAACCCTTATCCTAAAAATAACCTCAACTCATTTTAGCCTCACCCTAACTCTTAACTTAACCCTAACCCCAACAATAACCTTAACCTAACCCTTACCCTAGCAATAAATTTGAGCTTAGACTTACCCTTACTGAACTTAGCATTACCCTTACCTTATCCTAATATTAACCCTACTCTGACCCCACAATGTACATAAACAGGGTTGGTCCCCACAATATGACATAAACCTGGTATATACACACACACACACACACACACACACAAACACACACACACACACACACACACACACACACACACACACACACACACACACACCCCGAGCTGTCAGTGTGGTAAATATCAGTCTTCAGTTGATTGTACTGAAGCTGCAGATCCCCTCTTCCTCTGCTTCAGTAGACGTGTTTATTGTCTGTGTTCTCTCCAGTGAAGCTGTTTTGGCTCCAGCTGAACTAAACATTCCTGCACCATAAAACAGATTTTCCTGTTCAACAACACACACAGCCAAGTGGTTGGAGGGACTTCAACATCCGCCAGCCCCCCGGCAGCAACCAGCTGTCAACCCCACCCTGTCCAACAGTTCACAAACTCAAGTTTCACATCACTTTCTATTAGCGCTCAAACACCACACAGCAGTACTGCATGTAGGTCAAGTCTGGAGCAACGCTACAATGCACAGGCCAACACATGCCTTTGTTTTTAACTGTTTACTCCTGTACTCCAAAACAAAACATACTCCAACACACTATAGCTATTCATACTCCAAAACAAAACATACTCCAACACATTATAGCTATTCATACTCCAAAACAACACATACTACAACACTATAGCTATTCATACTCCAAAACAACCCATACTCCAACACACTATAGCTATTCATACTCCAAAACAACACATACTCCAACACATTATAGCTATTCATACTCCAAAACAACCCATACTCCAACACACTATAGCTATTCATACTCCAAAACAATCCATACTCCAACACATTATAGCTATTCATACTCCAAAACAACACATACTCCAACACATTATAGCTATTCATACTCCAAAACAAAACATACTCCAACACATTATAGCTATTCATACTCCAAAACAACACATACTACAACACTATAGCTATTCATACTCCAAAACAACCCATACTCCAACACACTATAGCTATTCATACTCCAAAACAACCCATACTACAAAACAACACATACTCCAACACACTATAGCTATTCATATTCCAAAACAACCCATACTCCAACACACTATAGCTATTCATACTCCAAAACAACACATACTCCAACACACTATAGCTATTCATACTCCAAAACAACACATACTCCAACACACTATAGCTATTCATACTCCAAAACAACACATACTCCAACACACTATAGCTATTCATACTCCAAAACAACACATACTCCAACACTATAGCTATTCATACTCCAAAACAACACATACTCCAACACACTATAGCTATTCATACTCCAAAACAACCCATACTCCAACACACTATAGCTATTCATACTCCAAAACACTATAGCTATTCATACTCCAAAACAACCAATACTCCAACACACTATAGCTATTCATACTCCAAAACAACCCATACTCCAACACACTATAGCTATTCATACTCCAAAACAACATATACTCCAACACACTATAGCTATTCATACTCCAAAACACTATAGCTATTCATATTCCAAAACAACCCATACTCCAACACACTACAGCTATTCATACTCCAAAACAACACATACTCCAACACACTATAGCTATTCATACTCCAAAACAACACATACTCCAACACACTACAGCTATTCATACTCCAAAACAACCCATACTCCAACACTATAGCTATTCATACTCCAAAACAACCCATACTCCAACACTATAGCTATTCATACTCCAAAACAACACATACTCCAACACACTATAGCTATTCATATTCCAAAACAACCCATACTCCAACACACTATAGCTATTCATATTCCAAAACAACCCATACTCCAACACTATAGCTATTCATACTCAAAAACAAAACATACTCCAACACACTATAGCTATTCATACTCCAAAACAACCCATACTCCAACACACTATAGCTATTCATACTCCAAAACAAAACATACTCCAACACACTATAGCTATTCATACTCCAAAACAACCCATACTCCAACACACTATAGCTATTCATACTCCAAAACAACTCATACTCCAACACACTACAGCTATTCATACTCCAAAACAACCCATACTCCAACACTATAGCTATTCATACTCCAACACACTACAGCTATTCGAACTCCAAAACAACACATACTCCAACACACTATAGCTATTCATACTCCAAAACAACAAATACTCCAACACACTACAGCTATTCATACTCCAAAACAATCCATACTCCAACACACTATAGCTATTCATACTCCAAAACAACACCTACTCCAACACACTATAGCTATCCATACTCCAAAACAACCCATACTCCAACACACTATAGCTATTCATACTCCAAAACAACCCATACTCCAACACACTATAGCTATTCATACTCCAAAACAACCCATACTCCAACACACTATAGCTATTCATACTCCAAAACACTATAGCTATTCATACTCCAAAACAACCCATACTCCAACACACTATAGCTATTCATACTCCAAAACAACCCATACTCCAACACACTATAGCTATTCATACTCCAAAACAACACATACTCCAACACACTATAGCTATTCATATTCCAAAACAACCCATACTCCAACACACTATAGCTATTCATACTCCAAAACAACCCATACTCCAACACACTATAGCTATTCATACTCCAAAACAACCCATACTCCAACACACTATAGCTATTCATACTCCAAAACAACCCATACTCCAACACACTATAGCTATTCATACTCCAAAACAACCCATACTCCAACACACTATAGCTATTCATACTCCAAAACACTATAGCTATTCATACTCCAAAACAACCCATACTCCAACACACTATAGCTATTCATACTCCAAAACAACCCATACTCCAACACTATAGCTATTCATACTCCAACACACTACAGCTATTCGAACTCCAAAACAACACATACTCCAACACACTATAGCTATTCATACTCCAAAACAACAATACTCCAACACACTACAGCTATTCATACTCCAAAACAATCCATACTCCAACACACTATAGCTATTCATACTCCAAAACAACACCTACTCCAACACACTATAGCTATCATACTCCAAAACAACCCATACTCCAACACACTATAGCTATTCATACTCCAAAACAACCCATACTCCAACACACTATAGCTATTCATACTCCAAAACAACCCATACTCCAACACACTATAGCTATTCATACTCCAAAACAACCATACTCCAACACACTATAGCTATTCATACTCCAAAACAACCCATACTCCAACACACTATAGCTATTCATACTCCAAAACAACACATACTCCAACACACTATAGCTATTCATACTCCAAAACAACCCATACTCCAACACACTATAGCTATTCATACTCCAAAACAACCCATACTCCAACACACTATAGCTATTCATACTCCAAAACAACCCATACTCCAACACACTATAGCTATTCATACTCCAAAACAACCCATACTCCAACACACTATAGCTATTCATACTCCAAAACAACCCATACTCCAACACACTATAGCTATTCATACTCCAAAACAACCATACTCCAACACACTATAGCTATTCATACTCCAAAACACCATACTCCAACACACTATAGCTATTCATACTCCAAAACAACCCATACTCCAACACACTATAGCTATTCATACTCCAAAACAACCCATACTCCAACACACTATAGCTATTCATACTCCAAAACAATCCATACTCCAACACACTATAGCTATTCATACTCCAAAACACTATTCCAAAACACTACTCCAAAACACTCCAAAACAACCCATACTCCAACACACTATAGCTATTCATACTCCAAAACAACCCATACTCCAACACACTATAGCTATTCATACTCCAAAACAACCCATACTCCAACACACTATAGCTATTCATACTCCAAAACAACCCATACTCCAACACACTATAGCTATTCATACTCCAAAACAACACATACTCCAACACACTATAGCTATTCATACTCCAAAACAACCCATACTCCAACACACTATAGCTATTCATACTCCAAAACAACCCATACTCCAACACACTTTAGCTATTCATACTCCAAAACAACACATACTCCAACACACTATAGCTATTCATACTCCAAAACAACCCATACTCCAACACACTATAGCTATTCATACTCCAAAACAACCCATACTCCAACACACTATAGCTATTCATACTCCAAAACAATCCATACTCCAACACACTATAGCTATTCATACTCCAAAACAACACATACTCCAACACACTATAGCTATTCATACTCCAAATCAACCCATACTCCAACACACTATAGCTATTCATACTCCAAAACAACCCATACTCCAACACACTTCAGCTATTCATACTCCAAAACAACCCATACTCCAACACACTTTAGCTATTCATACTCCAAAACAACACATACTCCAACACACTATAGCTATTCATACTCCAAAACAACACATACTCCAACACACTATAGCTATTCATATTCCAAAACAACCCATACTCCAACACACTATAGCTATTCATACTCCAAAACAACCCATACTCCAACACACTATAGCTATTCATACTCCAAAACAACACATACTCCAACACACTATAGCTATTCATATTCCAAAACAACCCATACTCCAACACACTACAGCTATTCATACTCCAAAACAACACATACTCCAACACACTATAGCTATTCATACTCCAAAACAACACATACTCCAACACACTACAGCTATTCATACTCCAAAACAACTCATACTCCAACACACTATAGCTATTCATATTCCAAAACAACCCATACTCCAACACACTATAGCTATTCATACTCCAAAACAACACATACTCCAACACACTATAGCTATTCATACTCCAAAACAACCCATACTCCAACACACTACAGCTATTCATACTCCAAAACAACCCATACTCCAACACACTATAGCTATTCATACTCCAAAACAACCCATACTCCAACACACTATAGCTATTCATACTCCAAAACAACACATACTCCAACACACTATAGCTATTCATACTCCAAAACAACCCATACTCCAACACACTATAGCTATTCATACTCCAAAACAACCCATACTCCAACACACTATAGCTATTCATACTCCAAAACAACCCATACTCCAACACACTATAGCTATTCATACTCCAAAACAACCCATACTCCAACACACTATAGCTATTCATACTCCAAAACAATCCATACTCCAACACACTATAGCTATTCATACTCCAAAACAACCCATACTCCAACACACTATAGCTATTCATACTCCAAAACAACCCATACTCCAACACACTATAGCTATTCATACTCCAAAACAACCCATACTCCAACACACTTTAGCTATTCATACTCCAAAACAACACATACTCCAACACACTATAGCTATTCATACTCCAAAACAACACATACTCCAACACACTATAGCTATTCATATTCCAAAACAACCCATACTCCAACACACTATAGCTATTCATACTCCAAAACAACCCATACTCCAACACACTATAGCTATTCATACTCCAAAACAACCCATACTCCAACACACTATAGCTATTCCTACTCCAAAACACTATAGCTATTCATACTCCAAAACAACCCATACTCCAACACACTATAGCTATTCATACTCCAAAACAACCCATACTCCAACACACTATAGCTATTCATACTCCAAAACAACATATACTCCAACACACTATAGCTATTCATACTCTAAAACAACCCATACTCCAACACTATAGCTATTCATACTCCAAAACAACCCATACTCCATCACACTATAGCTATTCATACTCCAAAACAACCCATACTCCAACACACTATAGCTATTCATACTCCAAAACAACCCATACTCCAACACACTATAGCTATTCATACTCCAAAACAACCCATACTCCAACACACTACAGCTATTCATACTCCAAAACAACCCATACTCCAACACACTATAGCTATTCATACTCCAAAACAACCCATACTCCAACACACTATAGCTATTCATACTCCAAAACAACCCATACTCCAACACACTATAGCTATTCATACTCCAAAACACTATAGCTATTCATACTCCAAAACAACCCATACTCCAACACACTATAGCTATTCATACTCCAACACACTACAGCTATTCATACTCCAAAACAACACATACTCTAACACACTATAGCTATTCATACTCCAAAACAACACATACTCCAAAACACTACAGCTATTCATACTCCAAAACAACCCATACTCCAACACACTATAGCTATTCATACTCCAAAACACTATTCCAAAACACTACTCCAAAACACTCCAAAACAACCCATACTCCAACACACTATAGCTATTCATACTCCAAAACAACCCATACTCCAACACACTATAGCTATTCATACTCCAAAACAACCCATACTCCAACACACTATAGCTATTCATACTCCAAAACAACCCATACTCCAACACACTATAGCTATTCATACTCCAAAACAACACATACTCCAACACACTATAGCTATTCATACTCCAAAACAACCCATACTCCAACACACTATAGCTATTCATACTCCAAAACAACCCATACTCCAACACACTTTAGCTATTCATACTCCAAAACAACACATACTCCAACACACTATAGCTATTCATACTCCAAAACAACCCATACTCCAACACACTATAGCTATTCATACTCCAAAACAACCCATACTCCAACACACTATAGCTATTCATACTCCAAAACAATCCATACTCCAACACACTATAGCTATTCATACTCCAAAACAACACATACTCCAACACACTATAGCTATTCATACTCCAAATCAACCCATACTCCAACACACTATAGCTATTCATACTCCAAAACAACCCATACTCCAACACACTTCAGCTATTCATACTCCAAAACAACCCATACTCCAACACACTTTAGCTATTCATACTCCAAAACAACACATACTCCAACACACTATAGCTATTCATACTCCAAAACAACACATACTCCAACACACTATAGCTATTCATATTCCAAAACAACCCATACTCCAACACACTATAGCTATTCATACTCCAAAACAACCCATACTCCAACACACTATAGCTATTCATACTCCAAAACAACACATACTCCAACACACTATAGCTATTCATATTCCAAAACAACCCATACTCCAACACACTACAGCTATTCATACTCCAAAACAACACATACTCCAACACACTATAGCTATTCATACTCCAAAACAACACATACTCCAACACACTACAGCTATTCATACTCCAAAACAACTCATACTCCAACACACTATAGCTATTCATATTCCAAAACAACCCATACTCCAACACACTATAGCTATTCATACTCCAAAACAACACATACTCCAACACACTATAGCTATTCATACTCCAAAACAACCCATACTCCAACACACTACAGCTATTCATACTCCAAAACAACCCATACTCCAACACACTATAGCTATTCATACTCCAAAACAACCCATACTCCAACACACTATAGCTATTCATACTCCAAAACAACACATACTCCAACACACTATAGCTATTCATACTCCAAAACAACCCATACTCCAACACACTATAGCTATTCATACTCCAAAACAACCCATACTCCAACACACTATAGCTATTCATACTCCAAAACAACCCATACTCCAACACACTATAGCTATTCATACTCCAAAACAATCCATACTCCAACACACTATAGCTATTCATACTCCAAAACAACCCATACTCCAACACACTATAGCTATTCATACTCCAAAACAACCCATACTCCAACACACTATAGCTATTCATACTCCAAAACAACCCATACTCCAACACACTTTAGCTATTCATACTCCAAAACAACACATACTCCAACACACTATAGCTATTCATACTCCAAAACAACACATACTCCAACACACTATAGCTATTCATATTCCAAAACAACCCATACTCCAACACACTATAGCTATTCATACTCCAAAACAACCCATACTCCAACACACTATAGCTATTCATACTCCAAAACAACCCATACTCCAACACACTATAGCTATTCCTACTCCAAAACACTATAGCTATTCATACTCCAAAACAACCCATACTCCAACACACTATAGCTATTCATACTCCAAAACAACCCATACTCCAACACACTATAGCTATTCATACTCCAAAACAACATATACTCCAACACACTATAGCTATTCATACTCTAAAACAACCCATACTCCAACACTATAGCTATTCATACTCCAAAACAACCCATACTCCATCACACTATAGCTATTCATACTCCAAAACAACCCATACTCCAACACACTATAGCTATTCATACTCCAAAACAACCCATACTCCAACACACTATAGCTATTCATACTCCAAAACAACCCATACTCCAACACACTACAGCTATTCATACTCCAAAACAACCCATACTCCAACACACTATAGCTATTCATACTCCAAAACAACCCATACTCCAACACACTATAGCTATTCATACTCCAAAACAACCCATACTCCAACACACTATAGCTATTCATACTCCAAAACACTATAGCTATTCATACTCCAAAACAACCCATACTCCAACACACTATAGCTATTCATACTCCAACACACTACAGCTATTCATACTCCAAAACAACACATACTCTAACACACTATAGCTATTCATACTCCAAAACAACACATACTCCAACACACTACAGCTATTCATACTCCAAAACAACCCATACTCCAACACACTACAGCTATTCATACTCCAAAACAACACATACTCCAACACACTATAGCTATTCATACTCCAAAACAACACATACTCCAACACACTACAGCTATTCATACTCCAAAACAACACATACTCCAACACACTATAGCTATTCATACTCCAAAACAACCCATACTCCAACACTATAGCTATTCATACTCCAAAACAACACATACTCCAACACACTATAGCTATTCATACTCCAAAACAACCCATACTCCAACACTATAGCTATTCATACTCCAAAACAACCCATACTCCAACACTATAGCTATTCATACTCCAAAACAACACATACTCCAACACACTACAGCTATTCATACTCCAAAACAACACATACTCCAACACACTATAGCTATTCATACTCCAAAACAAAACATACTCCAACACAATATAGCTATTCATACTCCAAAACAACACATACTCCAACACACTATAGCTATTCATACTCCAAAACAACACATACTCCAACACACTATAGCCATAGTCCATAACCCACCTGTTATCTAGATCCCCCATTACATGCTGAGAGGGTGAAGGGTAGTACTGGCTTCTCAGAGGCACACAAATGTAACCACTATGTCTATTTCTCAGGCAACGCCATTGGCACTGTGTCAGTTAACAGACGCCTGCACTGGCTAGCATCACATCCAGAGAGAGGGAGGGTCATTGCACTCACCCAGAAAGAATGAAGCTGGTTGAGATACTTGTTGCACTGCTGAATACTGAACTCACAATCTTTCAACAACACATACATTGCTGCAAGAGATGGACAAGCTTTACAGAATGTTTACATTCAGTAAACCTAAGGTGAAACGATAGCATATTTTGCTTTATTTCCAGTTTAAAATGCTATGATACAAAGCTGCACTGTGTGGTTGTACCTAATTGTAACTTGGCAGGTTGGAACCTTTTATAATACTTACATTACAATTCATTCAGTCCATCTCAATACTCTCACCTGTCACTCACCAAAAAATAAAAATCATTTGAAACCAATAACACAAATTGTCTCTTACAGGTATGGTGGGGCAAAAATATCTAATATATACAATTTTTCTCTCTTCCCAGATGCAGCCAATCAGCTAAGACCTGTTCGGAGTCCAAATGTTGCCTCTTTATCTAGAAGTGCGGCAGAGAGTCTAATGATGTTAACAAACCATGAAAATTCAATAGTCACCCAAATAGTTTCTGCCAAAATACAACACCACAATTCCAAATCAGCTGGAGCTGCATCCAGGTCTTCAGTGAGGTCACACTTATAAAAAGCTGCAGACAGTTAGACAATTTTAGAGAACAGGGTCTTTGTCCAAAGACCACCTTAGGAGTAGAAGGGCTGACCTAGAATTAGTATTCTTACAGCTTTAATAATGAAAATATTTCCTTTGCAAATAAAGTCAAATTAGAATAACTTCTTGCTCATCCTAAGTGTGTTGTCCCTTCCTGAAAAACCGGAACTGTGGAGACCCACTTTTCATCTTTCATGGATGAGCTCATAAATGAATAAAACATTTAGTAAGCGCACTGTTAAACCAGTGAGCACTTGCTTCTTGCTGAAAACATTCTCATACAAATCAGTTCAAAGATGGGCGGAGCTGGAGAGCTCATTCATGTTTCACTGTTTGCAATTTATTTATAATTTAACTGCTGCATGTGTATTTTTTAAGTGTACACTTGTTTTTAATGAATCATTCACACACAAAAGTGGAAAAGCTTTCTTAAGACTGAATTCTGCATTAAATTTAAACACGTTTTATAAAAAGGGCTCCTGGTGTTCGTGATGGCCGTCCATAGCTGTGAAGTTCTGGTCATTATTATAGTTATACTGTGGACTAGACTGGACCAGCAAGGCAGCATAACCTTAACAAAGACCTGGAGGCAGTTTGAGCAAGTTGAAAGACTTTTTTTTTGGAATGTGTTTTGATAGAAACTGTTTGGGCTGTTTGGGTGACTATTGCACTACAATGTATAATAGCTATAATAGCTTCATAGCTTTTAAAGTAGAGAAGCTATATTTGCTTTTATTGTTATTCCTGTAATATGGAACTACGCTATGCTTTTGTTGTCATTAGGGATAACAACAGCTAAAGGGTTAACATCATTCCTGACACATTCCTGTATGATGTGGCTGCTTCTTTCTCCTCAGCTTCTTCACTGCACTGTTATTGTAGGCAATTACAGTTTCCAGATGGCTTTTTAATGGAAAACAATGAAGAGTGTGTGTGTGTGTGTGTGTCTGGCTAAGTTAGACCATCCTATCTCCAACATCTTCACATCATCTCTGCCAACAGGAACATTAAGTCTGAAGCTTCACTTCGTTCCCTTTTACAATATTTCCAGTCTTCATAAAGCACCAGCTTTATATATAAATATGTGTCATTACCTCCCAACCGAGTTATAAAGTCATAAACTTTAATTTACTGTGATGTTCTGAAATGATCTGTGCAAGTTTGTCATTGTTTAATGTCTGGATCAGCTGATATGTATTTCAATCAGGCGTTAGATTTCCTTTAAAATAGCATCATTACAGTTTATTAGTTAGAATCAGTAAGCATCTCTTCCCGGAAAGCCTCTATCCACAGAAACGTCCTTCACTCATGGGCTACGTCTCTGTTGCTGTGGTATTCTGTCCAATTAATCTGAGGCTCTCTCACAGCTGTGTTTCAATTCAATGCCCTACTCAGTACAGCAAACATGAGCAGTGGCTGAAAACATGCCTCATATTAATATGTTAATATATGTGTGTTGTAGCTTTCTGTGCATGTAGACAGTCTGCAAAGTTTTTAAGCCCAAAGCACATGCCAGAGGCAGAAACTCCACTTTTCTCAGCTCGTAAAAAATTCTTAGAAGTCTTATTCTTTGATACAAGGTGATGTCATTTCGTAACACTCATTGCCCACCCTCCAGCAGGTCTTTCATGCTCTCAAATAACACCCAGAGAGCTAAAATAGTAAAACTTATTGCTCTGAAATGTCCTGCTACAGTCCTGCCTGTGAAGGAAGATCTAACAACTTGTTCTACTTGACTTTCCGGATCAGACTCTGGTTTGAACTGATATATCAGAACTAAGCCTTAACAACTACATATCATTTTTTCAGTGTTTAGTTTGTCCAAGCTTTGCTATTATTACACCTTCCATTCTTATTGGGAGGCTTGTTTTTAGTTTTCAAAGAAACCTGCTGAGATGTGTCCACACCTCCAGAGTTTTAGGATCTTGAGAAGCAGAAAATGTTTTAAATGATCCCATACACGTTCAGTGATGTTGAGGTCTGGACTCTGACATAGACAGTTCACCGTCCTGAGAGCACCAGCAGATTTGCAAATAATTTTCTTAATTTTAGTTAATTTTCTTCACATAGTCAGGGTTTCTGGACAGCGTTGGTGTTCTACCAGGTCTTTCAGGTAGTTTTTTTGGTACTTCAGTTTTGGAAACGCGTTTTTTAACTTAACTTCTGCTTCCGTATACAAGTGGACTGTCTTATATCTAATATCCTCACAAATATCTGCTAAAAACTGTATGTAAGCGAAGGTCTCTGAATTCATTTTGCAATGACATTTACATGAAAGTATTACAGGCAGAAATCTGTCAGTATGTTTTTTAACTCTATACAAGAGTTTGTGAGCAAACACACTTCACATCAACCTGGATTACGAGCATTTCACATGCCAGTGTTAAATAAATATTAATATTAATAATAATAATAACAGGAATGAAATGGTAGGGTGGGGCGTCTGGACGTCTAAAAACCATGTCTGTGTACATAATCCTTGTGTGTAATTGTGGAAATATGAAGAATGAAAGGCTTGTGGCAGTCTGTGAAGGAGTGTGGGGGAGTTTGTTTGAAATGAGAGAGAGGGGGGTGGGGGAGCAGACCGAATGGAGGACGGCCTTCAGGCTAAAAAATGATGCTTGAATCCGAAACGCGTTTAAGATAAACTGTAAAACCAGTTTCAATCAGAAGCAATAACGATAAAGATGTCTCACGTTCAGCAGATACTCAGATCGTCTGCTGCTAAAGTATGCTGACAACTCCATTTTCGCCTGCTTTAAGATACATAACCTGCTTTCTCGTGGAGTTGCCACGCGCGGTCTGGAACAGGCAGCCGGCAAAATGCTTTTGTACAAAGCAGGTCCAACTGAAACAACTCAAAGGAGCGCAAACACACTGCACCTCTCAGTGAAAACATGCAGCTTTCCAGCAGTAAATGCTTTGTAAGGTAAAAGGCCTTGCTTTAGCTATGAGTCAGCATGTATTTAGAGAATTAGGAGAATGTGTTGACCATGGCTAAAACACAGCATAGCAGACTACCACAATCCCTGGTCCGTACTTCAAACTGTATCATGCTATGCCTTGTTTGGAAAAACTCTGGGTTGTGATAGTTTCCAGAATCATATGAGTAGTTGAATGTAGGGTCTACGAAATGCACACTGAATTTTGATTATCTGAGGTTTGGCTAGATCATAACGCTATGACATTTCACATACTGTTCTGCAGTAAATCTGAATAAACAGAGCTGATGATGCTCTCTATGCAACCAAGCATGCAGTTTTAAGTACTGATAATAATCCAAAACATCAGAAAAACATATTGTGACATAAGGTGAAATAATATAACACAATAATAACACATATTGTCACCTTGGTCACACCTGGGCACACTTAACACACATAACTTTATATGAACTTGTTAGCCCCTCACTCTTCCCACATGTATTACACTACATTTCAGTTGATTCTTTTCTCCGTGTAGGTATGAACTTCATCATTGTGTTGTGTGTGGAGTTAATAAGCTGTTAGCAGTCTTCACTGCTTGCAGAAGATATGCTTCCCTCTAAAGAAGTGATATGTTATGTTAATTATAATTCATGCAAATGCGCGATGACTTACTGGGTATCTGTTGGATTCTGTGGACCACCACAAAGGCGTCAGAAAGGCCCACCTTCACCGGATGATTGACAGAGCTGATCTTGGCGATTTGAATTGGAACCTGAGGCCACATGAGAAACACAAGACAATATTCACATTCAAAATTGATTTATTAGCAGCCAAAAAGACTGAAGTATGATGTTTACTGTGTCATGTAAAGGAAAAAGTTCCAATGATTTCTTTGATTAGCACTAATTGTGTATCATGTGCTTGGACCAGTCATACCCACCAGTGATTACACAATTCAGAACTGGAAGATGGACTTATCATGCCTGCCCATGACTATTTAATCTAGCTCCACAAATTGGATTCATGCTCTGGAATTGTTGGACCTGCCAGTAATTACAAAATCCAGGACTGGAAATTGGATTCAGTGTCTGAATTTGCGATAACTAGTGTGACAGTGTTCAGTCTGTATTCCTACACCTAGTGGACCACTAAGGTAGGTGGTACAAAGTACAAAGCAGCAGTCTATTGTAACTGTCCTAAGAAAATCAAGCATCTCCAAAACATTTACTTTACAGGAGAGGATGAAAACATTCTTTACTTTCAGTGTAAATTAATGTAAAGAGGTTTTATTCAAAATTATTTTGGAGTATTTCTATTGGTCCATTCATCCTTAAACACAGGATTTACCTGATACTGAAAAATAAAAATCAACAAAAATGGAGACTCTCTGGACCACAGTGATCTAATAAACTCAGTGTATGCACATGTGAGCAGTTATTTTTGACAGGCAGTGTCCAGACTGTTTACAGTCTGACCCAACACTACTATAAATCATTCAGCTAACACTGTAAAATGAGTAGTAAGTTATGCAGTTATGAGAGTGAGGAACTGAAGTGTGCACCCTCCTACAGATCATTAGAGTTTAAAGGGCTTATAAACTTAAATTATTTAATATATGCATTTACAGTAGAGATTGCGCAATAAAATTCTGCAGACTCTCCTATTGCTGCCTAAATAAGTATGCTGTGGTGGTGAACTGCCGGCCTCACGCCCAGTGGAAATGACCGTAATCAACAGAAATGATACAACTGAATAAATATCAGCAGTTTATTCAACAAACAAGTACAGTCTTATAGTTGTATGCCAAATGTTGGGCGCCCACGTTTAAATAACGTTTGCTGGACTCTGTGATTATTTGCATGTATTACAGATCTGGACATTGTGTAGACAACCTGAATTCAAGTTCTGGATATATCCAACCTGCTGCGTTAGTCGTGGAAAGTCTGGGAACTTTTCTTGTAAACAAAATGGTAAACAAAACAAATCCTATTGATTTGAGAAAGTAAGGAAGGAGAAAGGTGGAGAATATAAATCTACAGTGTGGATGCATAAATAAATATATCAATAAATGCTTATTACATATTATTACATATATTATATTGTTTCTGGCAGGACACAAAAAAATTACTAGACAGAAGAAGGATAAATTGGAAATGGAAGTTAAAGGAGAAATAAAAATTAATGATTTTTGAGCATTTTTGTTGCTCTGCTTATGATTAAATTATAATAATATAAAGGCCATCAGGTATTTTCAAATTATGTTAAAAAATGAAAAACAATAGGCAGACATGACTTTTAGGCCAAACGGAGTCAAAAATATAATCATGTAAGTATACTAATCATTAATAATAATTATTTTTCAGCTTTTCTTAGAACGTAACCTTTAACATTCTGGCAGTTCTGCCGTTCTGAGATAATATTTTTTCCACAAACTATATACATTTGATTTATATCATTTCCTGCCAAAGCAGCTGAAATTCTTTATCACTTTTTTTCTCTATTAGGTCTGCAGTAATTCAGCCAGAGCTTAATAAGATCTAATAACAATGTGGAGTCTCTCCTCTGGAGAGCGTTTCAGAAACTACAGCGGAGGCAGATACAGATCTCACCTACAGAACGCTGCATTTATATCTCCAGCAGGTTTGTTAATCAGGAGGGAAATTAAATTTTACTCTCTGCGGTGTCAGTAACAGTGAGAGCGAGACCAGCAGCGTCATTTTTATTACCCCAGCAGCGATTACTGAGAGGAGTCTGCACTGGAATTGTACACACGTAACCAGACAAATGAGGGAGGAGAGGCAGAAAGACACAACACAGTAAACAACAACCACTTTATAAAATAAGATGCATATTGTTAGTCATATTAAATCTTCTTAAATATATTTTTTTATATTTTGGTTTTGTTTACCACTCGAAAACTCCACTGAACTTTCTATCGTGTGAACATTTATGGGCCAAGTTGCAGTAGTATGCAAAATTTTGAGCACCCCTGATTAAATCCCATGCTTTCTTTTTTTGCTGAATTTAACACAAATAAAAACAACATCACTTTCCATTGAAAAACAAGCATCTTCAAAATTGCAACTGTACAGGAGAGACCAAAAACATACTTTACTTTCAATGAAAGTCAATGGAACCAGATTTTTTTTCCAAATCATTTTGGAGAATTTCTATTGGTCTATTCATCATAAAATTTGTCACATAATGTAATTGGCATGTTCAAATGATGAAGAAAACTTCAAATCAACAAAAATTGAGATTTTCATTGATTTTCAATGTGCCAAACACAGTAAACGACAGAAAATGAGAAAAGCATCTGACCTCCTTGTAGGCGAAGATGATTCTGCCGTCGCTGTGCAGTGTGGCCTGAAAGGTAAAGCTGCCCAGGTTGTACGAATCCTGAAGGTGAACGTGATCCCACTGAACCACCAGTGCAGTCCCTGTACACACACACACACACACACACACACACAGAAGCACAAAAAGATTTTCAGAAATGAATGAAAGATCATTATACACTCACTGTTCACTTGTGTAGAAACACATATTCTTCCACTGACTGACCACTACACTGATTCTACTGAATTTATTTAAACTGTGGTTCCCCCGTACAAAAAATTAAGTAGTCTGACCTTTTTAAGATATTTAATTATATACATAGTTATGATAAAAAGTATTATTTATAGGGATTTTTTTTATTTTTTTTGAAAGTGAAAAATGCTCTCCCATGTTCTCAAGACTAATGAAATACAGGTTTTTAGTCTATAGCGCTGCCCCGCATGGTGAGCAGTTAGATCTCATTGTTTAAAAGTAAATGTGTCCCACAGTCTAAAAAACTGGGTAAAACTACTGAAATACATCTCTCTGCACTGACAAACCTGCCAACCCTGCATGTTGCACTCACTCTTACTGCCACTCACTTACTCCCCCGGTTACACCATGACTACCTGCCTTATTATGTTACTGACAAACAACCTCGTTTGTCTGCAGCACACTAACAGACGTATTACATCATGGTGTCACGCCCAGCATGTCCAATTACATTACACCATGAAATGCAATGATATGCTTGTTAATTTCATGGAAGGGCCTAAAATGTAATAAGTGAATGTACAGGGACCACAATCAATGACATATGTTGACCTGTGGGCTGATAATTTCATTCGTTTCAGTGAAAGCACAGACTGATCAATTACCTGCCTTCCAGTGTGTGTGTGAGTGAGTGAGAGAGTGAGTGAGAGAGATAGCATTAATCTTTTAGTGTACATGCATTAACCAAAAATGTTTTCAAAAGCGTAGACACAGAGAAACATACATTCTCTTTACACATACACCAACAAAAAGTTTTGTCTTCTATTATTCATAATGTTTTATTGTTTTATACTGTGCTGTTAATTAATGTTTTGTAGTGCCCTGCTTTCCCTTTGCTGCTGTAACACTCTGAATCTCCTCCATAACATTAAAACCACCTCCCTGTGTCTACACACATTTTCCATTTTATCAGCTTCAGTTACCACATAGGAGCTACACTTACAGACAGTAGTCCTTCTGTTTCTCTGCCTACTTTATTAGCCTCCATTTCACTCTGTTCTTTAATGCTCAGGACCCCAACAGGACCACCACAAAGCAGGTTTTATATGGGTGATGTATAATTCCTAGCACTGCAGTGACATTGACCTGATGGTGGTTTGTTAGTGTGTGCTGTGCTGGTACGAGTAGATCTGACCCAGCAGCACTGTGGATATTTTATGCACTACATGCTTCAGCACTTAGCAGCTCCACTCTGAGTGTGAGTGGTCAACTGCTGCGTGGCTGAGCTGCTGCTGCTGGTCTGTGAAAAAACATGCTCTCCTTATGCAGTGATGTTTAACGTCAGCAACGGATGTAGCAGAAACATCTGAACTCAATAATTAGGAGTCCACATACTTTTGGCCATGTTATGTACCACTCTTATTTTCATTATATATCACTCTCTCTGTATCTGTAACTCTCTCTCTCTCTCTCTCTCTCTCTCTCTCTCTCTGCGTGTATGACTCTTACCGTTGTCAAAGTAAATGACAGTTGAATTTCTGGACAGACTGGGGTCAAAGTTCGCCATGAGTGGGGCGATGTACTGTGTGGCCGTCAGCATTCTGTGCACCACGTCTCCAGTGTAGATGAAGCCTACAACACACACACACACACACACACACACACACACACACACACACACACACACACACACACACACACACACACAAACAAACACACAGACACAAAGGTCAAAAGGTCAGATTCACCAGTACATTTCAAATAAATTTAATTACAACATCTTAGACGTCAGGCTCAGAACTGTGCTACGTCTTCTCCTCTACTGTCTCCGTGCTCCTCCAGTGCTGATCTAAGAGGTTAGAAATGTAGTGATGGGTGTTAAATCCAATATATAGATAATGGATTGTATCTTAGAATATGTTATAGATATATAGATATTAGTTGTTTAGTCTGTTATATGCTTTGACTCATTGTGTGACAGGGAACAGCAGAGAATGTCTTAAAGGGACTGATATTACATTGCATGTTAACAAAACTATGAACTTGTAGGTGTAAGTGTAACAGTGGACCACCCTCAAAAGGTGATTCACTGGGATTTACGTATGACGGGTCAGCACTATGGGTGGGGGTATGGACGAGAGGAGACGAGATCCCAGTTTTCAAGTGCACAGGTGATTTATCATCATTACTTCTCATACAAAAAACTAAACGGAAAAAAAAAAAAGGGGTAAACGGGACAGTTGTTTGAGGCTTCACTGCAGGGCTCACTTTCTTCACAATAATAATAATAATACACCCGCCTTTACAAACAGCTAACTGCACAGCACTGTTCCAGAGGCCTATATATCACTCCTCTCCAGCAGGTGCAAAGACCCCCCGGTAAATAAACCCGAAAAGCTCTTATCACAGAAGCCCCGCCCAGCTAAACTACTATCTCACCTGCGGGTTGACTTCCCGGGCTGTTAATTATACACATACTGACATACAGACATACAGGCATACATATATACAGCTGTTACATAGTCACGACTCTCCTTTACATGTTACTAGTAAGTATTCATTCACTAATCCACTTTCTCTTTCACTAGTTTTACAGTCTTAGGACAATCTGGACCCTCTCTCTCTCTAAAGGTGGATCCACACAACAGGAATAAGAAGCCCCAGTTCCACCACTTTTGATTTTGGCAGCTGTGTTCTGATTGGCTATCCACATGTCCGTGTTAGTTTTTGTTTATCCAAAGTGTAATAACACCATTTCTTAATTCCTCAAGAATACTGACATTCTAAAATCAGAAGTGGTTAAAATGCCCCTCGCTAGTTGAGTGTGACTGAGTTCTCCTTGGCTGTGAACACCAGACGATCTCACCTGCAGAACAGCTACAAACATCATTCTTTCATCATTCATTCTTGTCTGAAGGTCAACGATACAGATTATGCGATTACTGTATCACCCTATTATATAATTATGATGAGTCTCATGGTTACAGCTCCTGGAATAAAAAGGGACGCAGTAAAAAAAAGAAAAAACAGCCTTTCTGCTCCTCCTTACTCATTTCCCCATCCTGGCACACAGCCAAGGTCTTCCAGCTAGTGATTAATTAACTAATTAACCACATAAACTCCCATTACGTTCAGACATTCCGCTGAGTCACTCACTAACCTCGTGCATTCAAAGGCGCGCACACACACTCCTATTTGAGCATGTGAGTTCTTGAATATATATATATATATATATATATATATATATATATATATATATATATATATATATATATATATATATATATATATATATATTCCTTAAAGTAAAGTCTCTTTGAATGCCTTTATCATCATAGTGATCAGATCTCACAGAACAGCTCAGGATATGAATGTACTTAAAAGCTCGTCATCAGAATAACGCATCAGCCATATGCACATATACAGACTCGAGGAACTCATTCTAGAGGAGCTTTGGGGTTCGTCTGCCTTGCAGATCTGGACAACCTGGACGGTCACGTCCACAGTCCATCACTACAGCAGTGCAGCTTCCATTCAGATAAAGCATCAGGCCTATAAAAAAGCAATAGAAGAGTAAAATCATGACAACTAAATATAGGCAATAAAGCAGAGCCCTGCAAGTGTACAAATATATCTTATGGAAGTGCTGCCTAGTGATATACACACTCCAACACACTAATACCAAGAGTTCACACAAATACCTCAACAAACACGCTGCAATTTGTTGTGTGAAGTTGATCTAGTGCTTTAGTCAAACAAGAAATATTGTCTTATTACTCACCCATAAACTCTGCAGCATGTGCACCACCCCTAAGCACCATTAAATGATATTGAATTCAGGCCCATCTGCTGCTTGCAAGGTGTGGGAGCTTGGGGGTGGGGGGATGGGGTCAAGCCTTAAAATGCCCATATTTTGTAAAACTAGGGTTAAATTATTATTTATTATTTGTATTTATTTAAAAATCACAATTTTAAGAAGTCGGCAAGAAATACAATTTCAGTTATGTTCAAATGATTGGAGGATAAAGCTAAATATAATTAAAGTTCTGCAGTTATATGATCATTCAAGTGGTCATGTAAACAGCACACTCTGATTTCTTAGATCGGATTAAGGCCTAGAAATCAGATTGGATTAAGGCCTAGATTTCTTTCGCTTTTCTCAGTCTGTGGAAATAAGCGAGCTGTCACGCCTGCCCGTCCATGTGCCTCTGTTTACGTCCCATCCATGTGGTTCTGTTTTGTCACGTGCTCCTTGTCTCCGCCCTGGCCCCGCCTGTCACACCTGTTTTTCGTTTGTCCTGAGTTGTGTCACCTGCTCCCTCTCGTTACCATGTGTTATTTAAATCCCGTGTTTGCAGTCTGTCTTTGTCCTATGTTGTTATGCTGTCGGTGTGTTCATGTTTAGCTGTTTTTTTGCCTGTTTTGCTAATATGAATGTCATTAAACCTGTAACTCCTCAACTGCGTGTGTCTCTGTCTCTGCCGTCTCACACACCGTTACACAAGCAGCGTTCAACACAGGAATTGCGAGATAGCAGATTTTGGAGAGAGGCTGAAACCCATGATTTAAATATTATTCATCTTCTAGAATCATATTTTCAGTGACTTAATTTAAAAAATATGCCACCTTAGATTTTTATGTTATGTTCTTGTGTTCTTGCCTGATCTTTCACTGCCCAAGCTGCATTCCAGTATTCAAGTAATTTTTAATTCTTAATTTTTAATTTTACATCTTCCTTCCATGGGCAGAGAATTGTTGTCCCCTAGTAAACCCCAATATAAAATTTAAAATTGAATTGAGTAATAATAGTAAGTGGAATAATGTAAACGTGTTTGTTTGTCATGCCCTGCCTTGCTCTCTGTCCATCCGTCATCGTTTACATCCTCTCTTTCCCTCGTCCTAGCCATGTGTCAATGTTTTTGTCATGTGCTCCTTGTCTCCGCCCCTCACCTGTTTGCCCTCTGTGGCCCCACCCATTGTTCCCAGGTGTTACTTGCTCCCTCTTGTTAGCCTGTGTATATATTCCCTCTGTTCTCCTCCCTGCCTTCTGGTTCATTTTCTGTGTTGTGGTTTCTGTTGCTCCCTCCCCGTTTCCTGTTTGTTTATTGTGTTGTATACTTTGTGTTTTGTAATTAAAGTGGTTAAACTTGCGTTTGCGTTCACCCTTCCAGTCTTCCTACGGCTCCTCGTCTGCTCCACGCACCCCCTGCAGCCTGACATTGTTTTTATATCGCAGGAGGGGTTAGGGTAGCTTTCTGATGAGCTTTGTCTCTTATGTTTTTATGCATTATGTATGTATAAAGGTAGACAAAAGCCATTTTTATATACAGAACTCTGAGGACCCTTTCTTTCAAGTGGGATGGCCTAGGCCCCCCAAGCCTTCCCGTACCTGCACACCTGGTGTGAGTGTTTGAGGCAGGGGTTTAGCTGCAAGCGTGAAAATAACTGCAGTGGTCAAACCCAACCAGAGAGAGAGAGAGAGAGAGAGACTCGTTTTGGAAAGCTTTTTCTTAGATGGCTGACTCAGGTGTTCTGTCAAGCTTCAGCTGGCAAACACAGACACACACACACACACACACACACACACACACACACACACACACACATCTCTCTGTCTCTATTTCATAATAACAAAACTTTTTTTTCTGCCCCCAATTAGGCCACACACAAATGAGTACATTCCTTCTTTATCAGACGGCCTTATCAAAAACCTATTAAGGATCTTGAACCCTAAACTAGAGTGCTAGAATGCTGAATAGAGTAAGAAATAAGGTCACGCACAACAACTACAGAAAGTTTCCGTGCACAGTCGCACTACACTCACTGGCTAAGTAAAAACCTCTACCTTGCTGGGGCACAGTTAGAGACTGTAGCTCACATGTCAGTGCACAGTTTCTGCTCTCTAGTGCAGGGGTCACCACTCTAACGCAGTATTTTTCCTCAAGGATGAACTTGCCCATGTTCATGGGAGAAGAACAGAACGCTGAGGTGGTGAAATAGGTGTTGTAGGTTATCAGCATCTACTATCTGGCATTGATTTGTTTTAACTTGTCAAAAGAGGCGGCATGTTTACATTCCAATCAAGCTCATGTTCTATTTGTTGAAACAGTTGGCTTCAGTCTTTAAACAAGTAGTCAGTCATATGAATCTGTATGGGATGAAAACCAGTAGCCACACCAGCCCTGTATAAATATAATTGGTGAGTCTTGCTCTAGTCTTTATTGAATAGTCAGTTTGTGACCACAGAACTCACTGGCTCCATTTCTGGGTGGTCAACAACTCTCAATCCCACACCAACACTGACCTACACATAACAAAAGCTTAAAAAGAATTATTATAAAATAAATTATTCAAATCAAATCATGCTGTACCATCAACAAGTGCACAGTGACATCTACAAAAAGTATTATTAATAAAATACCAATTGTTGTCAAATTATGTATGTTGAATCAATGGGTTCAGTTTCTCCAGCAGGGTAATGTCTAGCTCCAAGCTGTAGAGAAGGTGGGTCTGTCTAGTTGCTAGGGTAGTATCTTTTTACATCAGTTGAAGTTCTTATTGGAATATTTCCAATTTTAAATGGTGCAGCATATATGGGCACCGTAACTATAACTGATGCACCATTTAAGGTGGAATGAAAAACTATAAAACAACCACTATTACTACGGTATGTATTTTAATATCAAAAAATTAATCTACAATCACTTGGGGTACACTTGGCAGAAAACTGAATTACAATTCAGAAGATTAGATCTGTTTACTAGGGGTGGGCAATATGGCCCTACAATAATATCACTATATTTTATGGTATTTTTGCGATAACGATTGGCGATATGACAAAACATTGAATTAAAAAAAAAAATTAAGAATACACTACTGCAACAAAATGAAAATGACATTTTATTAGTGCATATGATATGATATGACACATCCCTAACTGAGATATTAAAAAATACAAGAATTTTCATCAGATTGTAACAGAAGTCAATGATCCGTCACGAATGTTACGATACTAAATAATGCACTCCAAATATCTCCATATATCCAGAACTGAAGTAAAATGAATGGTACTGGACAGATAAAATCTGTCTCTAGTAGATATGTAATGGGAAATGAGAAAAGTGTGAATTTTTCTTTTGATAAAACAGTAAAAAGTAGTATCTGATGTGATCATTAGGGATGGGTGATATGGCACGATATTTCAGGGGATAATATTGTTCACGATATTCACAAATGTTGGCGATATTATTGTGTATGATACGATATGACACACCCCTATTGTTTACCATAATTAGTCTACAGCTAAGTGGCTGCGAGAGTAGAGCTACATGATATATAGCTTTTGGTTTGATTGCTAACCACCAGGATAAGGACTTTTGTCTTATGGTGAGTGATAGCTAGGGAATACAGGCTGAGTAAAGGAAAGAAACTATATTTCAAAAGAAAAACAGTATACGTTTCATATATTATGTAAAAATAAATGAACAAAAACAAATACAAAATCTAAAAATAGAGATTAAAGGTTTTGTATGTATGTATGTATGTATGTTTGTATGTATTTATGTGTTTCAGTGTTTGTATGGTTTGGCCTGGAATTTCATTTTGGCTCCTACTTTCTCTTTTGGCATCATAAAAACGAAGATATAGTAAGGAGATACTCATCTTTGCCCTAAAGCACTCCAGTGGTTTTTATCTTTTGCAGTTGAGAGATAAGCGTGGATAGATAAAACTAAAGCAGGCTGCCTGCGCTGAGTCTTCCCATTTAACTTTCCTCTGAATGGAAGTGTATGCTAATATAGAAGCAGTTTTTCTTTCCTGAGCTTCAAGTATTACAAGTGTGAATAAGTAAAGCTGATGGAAATGTCTACAAATGGGCCATAAAAACACCAATGTAGGAGCAGTTAGTCAAAAAACTATATGATTACTAAATGCTTCCTTTAAACCATAATGGGATTACTTTGCTTATCTCATTACTTTGCATCTCATTTATTCTCTAAATCATAACACAATAATCTACCAACCAGAAAATACAAGGGAACACCCAGCAGTCCTAGCACTTTATTTAGGAACTAGACAGTGTTTACCATCACTATCTCTCCATTTGCTCTGAACATGACACGGCCAGTTAGCTGATTAACTTTATGAACAACTGATGTAGTTTGAAACCCCAGATACAATAGAAACGGCTGCCTCAAAACCTTCAGAAATAGAAAACACACAAAGCCGCTCCTGAATAAAAATTGATTCCGGCCTATTGAGTAGAGGTTTAGATTCACTTCAGCACTCTTCTTCAGCTCTTTATCCATCAGTTGCAGTCAGCTGTTGCAAGTAGCACATGCAAGGGGTTGCATAGCCAGCTTCAGGCTTTTTAAAGATTGATAACTGAATAAAACCACAGGAAAAACTGAATGCTTTACTATAAGTGACTTTAAAAATTCCAAACTCCATAGTAGAGCACGAAGCCTCCTTTCTTACGAGTCCTGGATTGCACTGCTAGCACCTGAGATACAGACCCCGAAGTCACTGAGCTCCTCACCTGTTGTCTTCTTTGGGGCGTATATGTTGTTAGTGTCACAATCACGGGAGTAGTGTCATAAAGCACCATCGCCAAACAGTACAGCTGACTAGTCAACTAGTCTGTGTAACCTCTAACGCGTGCATGAAAATAATGTACGAGGAAAGGCACAAACAATCTGAAGAGAGGAAATGTACGTATTGCAGCAAACAGTATCTGTGTCATTTCCTACATAGCCTGGATCTGAATGTTAGATATTTACTTCAGAACTAAGATTAGAATTTCATGGATCCAAACAAACCTATAATAAACATCCAGTAAATACCAGCTAGCATTAGACTAGTGAGGTGAACTCTAAACAATCACCACCTAGCAGGACAGAAATCGCTACGTGTTGTAAGAAGTGACTTCAGATATTTCATTTCAGTCTTCTTCTTTAAGCCCATCACTAAACATACATACCGCAGATTCCAGTAGCTTTGTTCTCAACCTGAGGATAAAGGAACTGTGACAAAAACTCTATTTCAGCCCTCCAAAAAACATCCCGACATCTATTATAAGAATTTGTTATTTAACAACCAAGAGCTGGATCTGAACAGGACTGCTATTACTGAAGGAGCTCAAAATCAGACGTATCATAGATGGTAATTCACTCTGAAATAAATCAGACTTGTAAAAACTACTGACACTACAGATTTATATTGGTTTAAAATCATGGATTTGTTGGATCTTTAACCTCCTCACCTAAAATCAAGGCTCAACTGGCCAACCATTCCTTATATAGTACACTACAAAGCTCATACAGCTGTGGCTTCTAAAACAGAACACTAAATCTCACATAGCATTGTTCAGCTTTGGCTAAATATAAGAGGCGTTCTCTTAGACATATAGATAGACGTACTGTTATTTTACGATATACGTAGTGCACTACATGGCGATGCATTTGAGATTCAGCCTGACCCACCTCCAGCAGGGCTTTACTGTAACAAGAATTTGAACTGCAGTGTGGTTCACTACTTTGTTTCAGGTAAAAGTGGTAACTTTTTTGATTATTCATTAATTACTAATAGTTAACGGTTTTAAAGCATGGGACTGCACTTATGATGTGCAGCTTACCTCTATTCTAAAGTTCTAAATCTTGCTCAAGTACTTTTCGTCACACCTGTCTTTGCCCCAACTGTTCTCCAGAACTCAGTATCAACGGTCTATCGATCACTGCTTCTGCTGTACTAAACACCTGTCATTCCTTAGTAACCTGCATGGTTCTCAAGACACTTTGCGAAGTCTGTTGTTTGTATGCAAGTTCTGAGCCTGTCTTTCTCTGCTTTGGCTGTTTGTTTGATTGTGCCGTGCTGGTTTTATACCCCGACCCTGAGCTTCTTGTAGTAGCCAGTGTTTTGGTTTTTGACCTCTTTTTGTGTGTGGCTGTATTAAACTGTCTGCGACTGCATCCAGTCTCCTTTCAATTGGTGAATAGGAGAATGTGGGACATGTCTCTCCAAATATTAGAAACCACTGGATTTGTCCCCCACCAAATATGGTAACACATTAGAACATTTTGCCAGCAAATTAAACAGCCTTCCTATGCGATGCTGTGTGTTGGGCGGAGCTACGTCTTATTTCAGTGCTTGTTAAAGCTTGCGTACAGGCGCCTGCTCAAAAATAAAGAGCTTTTTATTTGTGAAAAAAATAAATAAAATCACAGCCCACTTGGCCCAACGACAACCGAGCTACTGAGCGGCCGTGTTCCAGCAAACAGAACTCTGTTAAAAGATTAGAGTCTATAAATTATAGCCTGTGTGGAAACACGGGGAGCTTCAGCTTCTGAATGAGTGAGCTCTTCACGCTACTTTCACTTTTCCAGAATTGAACAGCTGTCCAGTGTCGCTGCTTGTCCATTCTGCTGGGAGCTAATCGGAGCCGACTGGAGAGGATCTTATTTGCACTTACAGATGTTTCATCAGCTTGTTTTGTGCTTTGTCCTCCAACATCAGCTATAAGCCCAGTTGTAAGTGAAAGCACCTACAAAATTGGGGAAGTTCTAATGGGTGGGCTTTGAGTCATAGTAGCGAATATACGATCACGCTCCTCTCACTCACGACACATTTCGCTAAAACCACCATTTCTCGCATAAAGGCTCTTATTCTATATGCGACAGACCTACAGGCCCACCCACCTGCAACTAGCCACCGCAGCTTTACAGTAATTAGTGTGCAGTGCACAATTAGGACGCAGCACAGAAGCGCAATAGAGACAGCAAGACATCCAGCAGCCTCTCTGAGCTGAACAGAGGAGGAAAGAAATGGTGTACAGTTCTTGGATTATTGCATCTTTCTTTGTTCTTTTATGCTTCGCCGCTGTCTTCTCAAAGAGCATCATCACACGGCTTTACCCCGCGCTGAGCTGAACATCTCTCTCTCCACTGCGCACTCTTCTTCTGTACTATTCCTCTCGGTTCCCTCCCTTCTCCTGTTTTATCTTTCTCTCTGCCCACCATTCCCCCTTTTCTCGAATCCACAAACAAACCAAGTCAGATATACAGAACAAGGAAAAATGCAAATCCACACAACAGCAGACGCATACAAAGCACGGCGCAGGGGATGCGCTCTGAGAACATGAGGCGGAGACGGAACCCGTTAAAGAATTATAAGGGAATGAAAACAGATGTTGTGCTTGAAATTCAGGAGCTAGATAAACACATACACATACACATCCATCAGTAGAGTAGAGAAAGTGCGTGAAGGTGTTTGACCTCATTAGAATCACTTGACACATTTCTTTTTTTTTTTTTTGTTATCTGTCTGATGGAAAAGATACACTTCCGCTGCAATCAATGATTCAGCCCACACTGGCTGCGCTCGATGAACGTGAGCCCCTCCAACCTGCTGTTTTGTTTTTTTTTGTTCGCAAGCATGAGTGATGGGTAAACTCTATAGACGTCCAGTCAAATCACACACTCCCACTTTTATGGAGCATTCTACTTTTTTTTAAACTGACTGTTTACTAAAATGAGATCATCTTATTGGCCTAGCAGATGTGGCGCAGCTCCTTACAGTGTATGAAGAGCATTGTTCTGACGAGGCATTTATCTGACAAGAACAAGGTTAAAAATGAGTGACTGGAATCTCCATCTGCTGTTTTAAAGAGGAAAAAAAGAGAAGGATGCTTATATTCCTGACTGGAGATCAGCGGAGGTGGAGATAAGGTTGAGGCTCAAATGTGAATTGGTTTGCAGGCTATCTTGCTGTTTTTCAGTATGTAGCCTTTACTGGACTGATCCTGGTCACGTAATTGAATATGTGTACGTACCTATTATATGCAGGAGCAGAAAGTGTGGAAACCAGAGACCATATATATATATATATGTGTATATATATAAGATGTGATACAATTGTTAATTGAATTTTGTATTATTAATATTAATTAATGAATTAATTATTATTAATATTATGATATTTTATGATAAGATTTACTGAATACTGAAACATTATACAGATATGCCAACAATATCCTAGCCATAACTCACTGTTAAGTACATTGCTCTGCCAAACAACATCTCTTAACACCTAATTGATATTGGCAATCAAAACCGGCCTGAGAACATGTCCTTGTAGAAAGAACCCCATCAACTATTTCCACATGATGCATGATGGATGGTGACTGCATTCTGTCACACACAGTATTTCAGAGCAACATTTGAGATGATTAGAATGACGGTATAAGAGCAAACTGGAACCAAGCATATCAAATACCTTACACGGATCGAGTATTGACATCTCTCCTACAGAAAGAGTTGGCCCAGGAAGAGAGAGAAAAACTGAGGTGACAGGTTGCTGCTGTCCAATAACCCTAATCTGAACCTGCCAGCAGTCACCCAACAGAGATGAAAAGCTGACGGCAGCTGTCAGAGAAGCCGTGAACGGCAATGATGTAAAGTGGGCTTGCTTGGCAGAAGAGGCCAAGGGTCATATGGAAAGGCGTCTTACAAACCTTTGTTTTTTTTACATTGCATGCATTAAAAACACGAGTTTCATTGCAACCACTGTTAAAGCTTCAAAATATATCAATCCAGCTCCATCTAGTCCATTTAATATCAACTAGATTGCAAAAACACCAGATTTTAATTCATCATGGTTGTGCTGTCACAATGATGAACACATATACTTACAACCCCTGTTTAGTTTACAGCAGTTTCAGTTGTCCATTCACCTTGAAGAGATAAAGATTGTTTGTATTGCAGGAGTATTCTATAGCTCAGTTATTGGAGCTGTTCCAAGATGTCAGGCTGATATCCCTGAGAATTTCAGTTGGATCTTCAAAGCTTCATCCACATTTAATTCTGGACTGTTTATGAATGAGGCATTAGACAGCAGCCCATCAGAACAGACGGCATTTACATTTACATAGTTGTATGCAAAAGTTTGGGTGCACCTGATCAGATGACATGTTTCTTGACGAGTTCCTTCATAAGAATAATAAACATCCTTTAGGGAGAATGTGCTTCTGTACGTTTATACTGTTTATTTACAAAATTTAACATACTAGGGGGACATAAAAACATAAAATATGAGTTGTGCAAACGTTATAGCACATCATGTTATTTAATTACGATGTAATATATTACATAAATTACAGAAAATTAAAAAATAACTAAGATTTGCTTGATAAAATGCCATATTTAAAGTTTTCTGTAGACAGTGTGTGTCAACATGTTTTGATCATGTGAAAAAAAATACTTGTTAAAAATGTTACATAAACTTACAAACTCACACATTATAAATGGACTTCTGAGGTGAAAAGAAGTAGCCTGGAGCAGTTTAGTGAAGTGTCTAGCTCCTACTGAGCAAAAGGATTGGATTTAAGCTAGTAGTTCTTCAGCATGGAGCCCTTGAACTCTATAACTTCTGTTCTGGATTCCTCCAAGGGGCAACTTACTGCATTCCCTGACTACCCTTAAAACTCCGTGTTATGCTCAAAAACCAACAGCTACACATCAAACAAGAGTCCTTTACAAAAAAGAGAAAAAAGCAACAATTCAAGTTTCCAGTTTATTCAATTTGAGCCAATCAACAAATAAATAGACAAATAGAAAAACAGGCACATACACCTCATTTTACGTCTGCAACAGTGCTGATTGCAGAATCCAATATGCCAGAACATAACATATTCATGCCCATCTGCTCATACAAACTCAAACAAGAAGCAATCAATTATGCAGTTCTCTTCCCCTCTCACAAAGAATACAGCAAGCAGAAGTGGGACAAATGCCGCTCCAGAAACAATGTGCAGGCTCAGCTTATGAAGTCATATCATAGAGAAACAGGCCAACTGTGCCACGGTACATAATACTCTATAGCACCACGCAGAGCCCTAAACTCACATGCACGCCCAGCCTTCAAAACTTTGATGCAAATGTAAATGTCTTGGTCATAACCAATTCCTATCTGTCTCTCCTACCACAATAGCACAGCCAGTCATCAGAGCTGTTTGGCCCGGCCACCTTGATCCGAGACGCAAACAATAAGAGCCCAGTATCAAGAGACATAACAACCAGATCATTATTCCTCCTCATCCAAACTTTATAGTTGCCACTATGCATTCCTGTAGGCAGTCTTCTCCTGGCATCCAGC
>CM038708.1:32409558-32657058 GCA_021613375.1 Megaleporinus macrocephalus | reverse complement strand
CTGAGCGAAGAGGTAAAAATAAAGCTAGGGACAGACTGTAGGAGACAACAGCAGTTCCATACAAGGGAACAGAAGAAGCTACTAGAAAGTGTGATTGTATGTAGACAATGAAGTTGTTTTATTTGTGTTTTCTGTTTGTTGTGTGATATGTTCTTGTGTACAGTTGTGTGTGTATGTGTGTGTGTTTTAGAGCTTTAAATGTTTATCAGAACCTGACGGGACCGGATTGCTCATGTTGGATTAGGACATTGTCTGCAGGGTTCTAACAGCCCCTCCAGCTTCGAACAGGTCTTAGATGTTCTACTGACTTCTTCCTTCCTCCTTACTTTTGTTACCTTCAAACATTTTTAATCTGGCTTGCTGGAGTCACGCACTCATGTTCTTGACATAATTTAGCGCAGAGACCCACAAGGACCACCCACATAAGAAAATGGATGCGAGGTTAATAAAAAAACGCTGATTGATTCAGCAAAAGGGAGTCCAGTGCTGCCAAAAGAACAGTTCTTTTTCACTTCCTCAGCCAAAACAAATGTTTGTGATGGGGACGCATCCATCACGAACTATAACAGCAGGTTCTGGCTTCACTTTCTTCAAACATTTTGAATAGGTCACTCAATGTGGGGTAAAAAACATATGAAGCACACTAAGACATTTCCAAATCTTTATATATAAACAACAATTATTAGCTCCTTAATGAGTCAAACATAACATTTTCAATCTATTAAATGAGGTGAATGGAATAAAGGGCGCCACTGAAATGAAGAGGCACAAGGAAACGTGTGTAAATGGGCAAAAGGTTTAGGAATAGAAGCAGCACTCAAATACAGTGGAATACATTCCTCATGTTATTAATATCACAACACTGATTTGCCAAAATGAAAAAAAGAATAAATTGGCTGCTTTTATGTTATCTAATCTCATCTAATAATCATCTAATATCATGCTCTCATCATCACACAGTGCAAGAGCAGCTCAGCGTGGGCTGCAAAAGTTTGGGCACTGCTTAATAAATAAATTTGGAATTCAATCTTAATTTTGGATGGCTCGTTCCTTATATCATAATTATTTTATAGTCTTTTGTTATTGTATTTATCTATGATGAAAAGCTGCTGCACAGAAACGTAAGCAGCTCTGTCTATAAAAAATCTGCTCTTTGGGTGACGAGTTGATTCAGATTGATTTTAAATTCAAATCATAACATTATGATTCCCCTTACAAAAAAGAAGTTTATTCAAGTGCACCATTAGTTTACTTCTTTTAAACTAAAAGGAAGTGAGTATGCTTTCAGTTTACTTTTTATGTACATCTCAGTGATATACTAAATACAGTTGTACTTAAGTATGCTTGGGTATATTTGGCCTTTACTTGTACTTAATCTTTTGATTGAGATAGTAGAAGTAAGTATTCTTGCTCTGCACAAAAACACATCCAGTACAATATTTATTTAAATTTTGATTTATAAAGATTTATAAAGATACAAATATGTTTCTTAATCTGAGTGTGCCTTGTTTATTTTACGTGTGTCCACTGGTGAGTAAGTAAACGTTGTTAAGTTCTATTTTAAGTAGGAAAAAAACCTTTAAACCTAGTCATGTACTTTAAAGTACAATAATAATATAAGCAGTAAATTATAAGTATTATGTTAAGTTCACTTAAAGAAAACTTACAAGCTAGTAAACTAACAGTAAACCCTTAAGATTACTTTTAGTGTGGTTGCAGTACAAAAGATGTAAACTAGTTGTATACTTGGTTTACTACTCTTACACTTAAAGTGTACTTAAACTTTTAAGTACACTTTAAGTGTAAGAGTTGTAAACCAAGTATATATACTTTTAAAAACTAGAAAGTGGGCCAATTTAGTCCCAAGAAGTAAAAAATAGTACATATACGAGTGTACTACTAGTACAATTACATTAGTATAGTAACTGCATAAAGTATACTTAATAAAATGAACTTTAAGTATACTTATTTTCTGTAAGGGTCAGGACGGGTTGAGGCTGCGAAACCTGATGTGGTTCGGTTCGGGCTTGGGTCGGGTCTGGGCTCGTCAGGCTGCATTGGGACTTTTGTATAGCACTGTGTGTGTGTGTGTTTGTGTACTTACCGCTGCTTGTCTGTGTGTGTTGGACAAGATTCCATGGATCTTCACTTTCTCCTTGTCCATCTGATCGATGTTTACCCATAATTCTTTGCTCATGGGGTCACTGGGGCCGTAGGTTTTAGACGTGTAGTAGTTGTGATCTGTGTCCTCCTGCAGGCAGAGACAAACACAGATTCTCACTCTCACATAATCAGCAGTAAGCAGTGCTCCCACACCTACAGCACGCACCGCACAGTAGTGCACTTCATCGCTCAGTTCAGCAGTACCAGGAGCAGACGTGTCAATCATGACGGGGGGTCTTGGAAGACCCTTTGTAAACTGAGGCAACCCTTTGCAAACGAAGGCAGCACGGTGAGAGGCAATAAAGACAGAGGCTAATGACTCCCAGGTGTATGTGCATGCTAGGCTGAGGGAAGTTGGAGAAGGTAATCAATAGGCCGGTGATATCCAGCGCTGAGAAGCGTGTGGAGGCGGAGCTAGAGAGACGGATATACAAGGATCCGTAGGGTTGATGAATGGGTAATCAGTTAACTGTGTGGAAGTAAAATCCTAAAAAAACATACGTTTGCAACTCATTTACATTCAGTTACACAAGGAGGAAATAACTGGAAAAGCATAACAGGCACACTCGCAAACTGAGAAAGAGCTTAAACGCGTTAGGAGAAGATCCTCCGTTCTATCTCGATGGACAGCATACATGCAAGCGCACTGTTTGTCTCAGTCCAGCACAAACGCAGGCCTGTCCAGTCCATCCCTGTTTGTTTTTTTGCAGTCTGGGCATTTGCTAAGCTGGCCATATGTTCAGCAGAGGCTTTGTGTGAAGTGAAATGACTTCAGCATTGATCAACAGCAGCTGTGTGGGCACTCAATGTTTGGAAATGTTCAGAGCACCGAGGGGGGCCAGCTGGATCATCTTAACACCGCTTCCCTTCTACCAAGAGAGAACAGGGCCAGTGAAAGCCTCTCAGAGTAAGACCCAATGAAGGAGAGAGTGAGGGACAGAAACATACAGAGAGAGAGACAAGCACAGAGTAAGAAACGAGGCAATGTAAAAGCAGTAAAATGAGGGTTTGTTTATGACTCTCTTCTTCTATTTTTCCTTATTTATTTTACATATAAGTCATAAAATGACTTTTTGAGTAAGTAAACATGCAAATGGTCTTCAGTTCTATAGTGATGTGTTCATATCACTGTATTCATGTAGCTGCGATTTCTAGGTTGAACAGCAAAAATGGTGTGAAATAGTGTGAAACGGGCTTAGAGGTATGTTTGATGGGGATGTCAGTGGTGTCACTTTGTCAGCAGCGAAGTGTATATAAAGTACTGTGTTAAAAATACAGTACACACAGTGGATGTGTATAAAAGTCAAATCCAATCAAATTAAAGTTGTTTTGTCACATAGATAATTATACAGGGTACAACTAGGGTTGTGCGATCTTGACAAAAAATGATATCTTGATATTTTCTGTAATTTGGTTGATAACGATAATAAATGATATTTTGAATGAAATGAATTGTTGTTTGAACAATTGTTGAACTGTTGCTTACCTACAAAGCCAAAAATGGACAAGCCCCTACCTACCTACCCGACAGAACAGTGAAAACTCTACCTGAAGCCTTTCAAGCTTTAAACACAGCTCAGATTGACTCAACCATCCGTCAAGATGAGTGGACGACAAGCATCATGGTTCAGACAGCAATCATGATTTTGGCTTAATGACTACATTTGGAATAAGAGAGAACTGAACTTGCTGAACTAGTCCTGTGTTGGTGTGTGTACATGTATACGTGAGAAGTCTTCATTGGAGTCTGAATAGCAGACACATTATCACACCAGTAATGTCCTACACAAACAGAATTACATCCCAGTCTAACAACAGTGGAGACCAAATAATAGAAAGTAACATATAGCTGGACGTCTGAGGAGACTCAACTCAAATGCAAGACGCATGTACAGCAGAAAGTGTTCGAAGGCCTCAGGCATAAGAGGAGAAAAAGGAACGAAAAACTAATGAAACTCCAGCCTGCAGTGGAGCTCTGTGCGGCGGCAAACAGCCCTAGATTCACGATCTTCATTTGTATAAGAGAGATTGGTTGTGGCAGTGCATCAATATTGCATTAGTGGGCTAGCTGTATGTTTTTTATCTCTTTGCTCTGTCTGGGCTTTTTCTACCTTCCGTCTGTTTCTGAGGAGCAGAACACACTGACAGAATCAGCTGAGATGTTGCAGCAAGGACAGGAGCCGAGCAGAAGATAAAGTGAAGAACAAGCTGAGGCATATTTCCATATAGCTGACATTCTCGAGTTGTACGTTTTACAGTAACACAATGCTCCTGCACTGCCCATCAAAAGTTCATCAAATGGCCTTCTTTCAAAATTCATGTCTTCATGATCCTCCGTTTATCCCCTCTATTTAGACCTTTAAACCAAACAGGCTGGTTAATAATGATATATGTAAATGACCTCTGTACAGATCAACTGAGAGCTGATCATCAAATTGCTCATCAGTCTGAGAGCCTGGAACAGTTCCAATAACTGCTACAAACTGTCAGCAGTAACAACACTCTTTATCACTTCAGCATCGGACAACAAAGTTGAATCGGACAACTTTGGAAAGTTGTAAACTATGGTTAAAAGTGCATACAGGTTTAAACAGTTGAAATGATCAATGCTGCTATCACAACAAGAGGAAAAGGTGTTTGGAGTATGGAATTATTCCTAAATGAACACATTTTAAGGCTAGAAAAGAAAGAAAACAACATAGTTATTTGTATAAAAGTAGTAGAAAGATTCATACACCGCTTAGTATTACTGATTACACAAACACACCCGCTTGTGATGTCACTGGAGTGAGTGCACATTTGTGTGAGTGCACATTTGTGTTCATCGTTGTTTAGTTTAGTGAGAAAAAATAAACAACAACTGAAAACGAGAAACGGTCAACACAAGTGCTGCAAATAGAACTTTAAAAATGTCTTTAAAAATAAATATAAAAAAATATTTTTGGACGTTTTGGAGCATTTCTCTTACTGTTTTTCATCATGAAATGTTCACCCAGTGTTATTGACACGTAGCCAACGTTTCCAATTATGTCAAAAAAGCATACAAAAAGAATAATCAAGGTTTTGTGTGTTATATACGGTGTTATTTAAATGTTATGTGCCGAGGCTTTTTCTGTGAGCCTCATAAATACAATATATTTATTCCAACATTTTGGAAAACCTTAGTGTCCTCAAGCTTTTGATAAAGAGCCTAAAAGTCACAAAGTAACATATCTTCTCCTTTGTGTATGTACTAGTTTCACATATAAATGGATAATGTCAATAGTTATGACATCATAACAGACACCAGGATTATGGCTATAACTCACAGAAGGCTTACTGGAGCGGTTTATGAAGCTCAGGCCACCATACCTCCGGAGAAGCTCCCTTTTTGGTGTGATTTAAAAAAAAAGAATAACTTGAAGTTCTTTAGTGTTCAGTCTAATTTTAAGGAGCTGATTGACTGGCTGCTGAAACACACACCAAGCTACAAACCCAAGCTACAGTGTTGAATGTGTAGCACTTTCTCAGGCTCGGCCTTTGGGTGCGCCAAGCCAGTTCAAGAGTAATTTAACACACATGGGCCGTCACTTCTGATGAATGTGGGAGCCAGACATGGAAGTTGAACTATGTTACTCAGTTAATTCAGAAGGCTTCTGGCTACTTTCCATGCTTATCTGCTTCTATTTTCCATCCTCAGAGGCAGAGAGCTCGACTGGGCTATGAAAAAGCTGTTTTTCACAGATGACTCCAGTTATGTCGCCTTTTGAAAACATGTGGTTTTTAAGTCAGCAGATAAATATGCTGATGAAACATTAAGTATTAATTTGTGTTCCAGCATTTAATCATTTGTTGCAGCATAAGCTGACAGGAAAGCCGTTCAACTTTAAATGGTCAGGTATAAACATCAACAGGTGCAGTGGTAATGCATGAGTTCATGTTTTATTGATGTTTCTGTTTGTATCCTTCTGTTCATTATTAGATTTATATTCAGGATTAATAAAATACAATATCGAAGATGCTGCACTGACCAAAGCGTGCTGCAGAATGTAAAAACAGGCTGCACACTGTGATCCTCAATGGATTTTTTTGGCTTTGCCCAAACAGATCGAATCATCCATTTCCCCTGAGTGGTCAACCGTGAAGAATTAGATTTGTGTATGTCCCTGATGGTCACAGCGTTCTATTCCAAACTCCACACTTCATCCCCAGCTGGCTCTCGAAAGAAGACATGAGAGACCACAAAGCTCAAAAACAGGCAGGTCGTAATACAGAAGCCGGGAAAAAATCAAAGATGTCCAGATTCAGGTTAAGAGACCCGTATTAGAGACCAGTCAGCCCCTTTTTAGGTGATTTGTAATGGATTGGTAGAATACAATCAAATTCTAAATTTTATTACTGATGTTACTGTCATAGAGGAGACATTATCAAAGGACATTATCCATGACCAGCAGAAGTGAGGCATTTTGTCAGAAGGAACTCTTTTAAAATGGAAAAAGAGACCCACATGTAATGTTCATAGACTTTGACTATCAATGCACATTCAGATAATTTTAGATTTTTGAGGGTCCATAAGAATGAATGAATGGTAACTGTTCTGTTAATGTTCAGTTTATTATAAGTCTTATAATTTCAAGAAAAGTCTTTTGATCACTGTGCTTCAGCAATGGAGGGGGCCTTCAGAAGAACTAATGAAGTAGCACCAGCCCTAGAGCTAACTGCAACGATAGACCACCATGAGTAGACACTATTTACAACACATATTTAACTTTTCAGTGTATAATTAGCTAATTAGATGATTAGTGGTCACATGCACTTAATAAGCCAATCAGGGTCTAGGGTTAGGGTTAGAAATCTGATTAAGGAATCCAATAAAGTGAGCTGGATGTTAACTCAGTAATCAGCGTATGTATAACCTTACTCAGATTTATTTTGACCGCTACAAGAAATAAGCAAGCAAGCAGCAACATAGCAAGTGTTGAGATGGTAACAAAACACATCCACATCCTGAAACTAACTACATGATTGACAAAAGGAAGGGTTTAAATATTCATATGTTCAGTGACTGAATGTTAAAAAATGTAAAATGTAAAGTTTTATATTTATATTAACATACATTATCTGTTATTCACTGCCGGGCAGTTAGTAAATATTATGGCTTGAATAATGTGGATCTGGAGTTTTCTGTTATCTGATAACGCAAGAGCAGATACAAACGTTGAATGAAGTAGTGACAGAATGTGATCTGATTATTACGTGCATGTAGGTGCACGCAATATTTTGCTAGTCCTAACAACCAGAGTAGTTACCCTAGGCATAGCTGCACTGACGGCACTCCTTACATCAGATATATGATATGGCATGTGCTTTCGGTCTGGTCTTCATCATAATCAGAATGAGATGATAACCAGCATATCAGCAACCCAGCATCACAACACATAGCTGTCCAAAAAACAAGCAAACAAACAAACAAACAAACAAACAAACAAGTATCCTCATTTATTCTGCCTCAAGTACAGCAGCTTCCCCTAACAGTGTGTGAATATTCTGTTATGAAAGAATAAATAGAAATTCAGTCTGGAATTAGAAGAGGAGAAAATCAAGCTCTACTCTTCTTCCTTCAGATCTGAAATAAGCCACAGAACAGCCCAACACTGTGGGTCTGAAAGGATGTGTAGCTCTTACTGAGAACAGGAAGCAAACAAAAAAAGAACATTTACAGTTCAAACAAAGAAGTTGATGGTGTTTAAAAAACAATGGGCTGAGCACTCCAGAATCCAGACCCCATCAGCAGTGCATGTGGGATTTAGTTTGGATTGCGAGACTAAAAAGACTGAACGATGAAGACGCTGTCCAAATTTGAAAATAACAGCTGTCCTGTGAAAGTTTTGGGATGAATGGACCAATAGAAATGCTCCAAAATCACTTAATATAAAACTCCTTTACATAAACATACATTGAAAGTTAGTAAAGTTTTTGGCCTCTCCTGTAAAGTTACTAAGTTAAGATAATTGTATAACTCAAGAGTGAGACACACTGTGCACACACACAATGCAAGTTAGCCTACAGTACCTGAATGTAAGTTGTTTTTACTATCAGTTCTTACTATCAGTTTCACCAACCATTCACTATTAAGGGGTCTGGATTAAACGTCCCCAAAAGAATCAGGGGAAGAAGACAGACGAGGACAGTGGTGTTAAAATGAGATTTACTGGAAAAAAGGAAAAGAGAAATATATTAAAAAACCTAAGCGGAAAGAAAAATGAGAGAATGGTAGATAATCTCTCCTGAGGCGGATTGAAAGTGGTCAGATGAGGAGAGATATGGGGGGATTCGGAGGGCCGTTATGTAATCTGGGGCTCACTGTCGACCAGCAGGAAGGCTCATTAGCAGCGAGAGGGCTTCGTGTCGTGTGTGCGTGTGCATGTGCTGCTGTCTGAGATTAAAAAGCAAGGCAGCGCCAAGCTGTCTGTCTAACCTGGAGAGAAAAAGAAAAACAATAAAAGCAGGGAGCGAGGGAGAGGAGGATGAGGGGAAAAAAACAAGTCCAAACCTGATCAAACATGCAGCTCAGCACAGAACAACAGTGTCTGAAGCTGTAGACTTTAGCATGGAGTGACAGTGAACAGGTTCAACACGGCCTGTCAGGACCTGGAGAACACCTACGTCTACGCTGTGTGGAGCGCTAAACTCCCACTCCCACTGAGGGAGGGCAAAGATTACATATCACTCAATGCAGTACATACTGTTCTCAGAACTCACGTGTGCATGTGTGCATGGTTTTGGGCGTGTATGTGAAGTTATTATTATTATCCAACCTGCTCTTGGTAGTCATTGTCTTGGCACTATTCAGAGAGGAGTAGTTTTACATGGCGGGGTCGATAAGGTCAGCATCACTGAGTGTTTTTAGTCCCAGTATATGTGAGCGCAGCGGGGAGTGGAGTGGAGTGGGGTGATTTTGCATAGAGCTTAGAGTGGCTTTTTAGAAAATCAGAACGTCAGAGGTCTCTCTCCGGGGTCGCAGTGGGACTTGTATTTAGGTAATGATGCAGACCAGCCCACCCTGAACTCTACACACACACACACACAAAAGTGGCTATGCCAGATTTGTGCCCAAATTTCAAAACACAATAATGATCCACATTGTCGTTACACCAGGCTGTATATCCTATTCCTAACAGCAGTGGAGTCATCACCCTACATATTCTACCACTTCCACACTGATACAAAACTACAGCAACAAATCACAAAGCTGGACATAAACACAACCAACATTACAGTACCTCAAATATAAACCACGGTAGATCAAAAGTTTAAGATCACTACCAACCAAATGTTTTAGAACTGCTTTAAAACGTTTGGCTGGTAGTTTACTAAAACCTCTTACTGGTAATGTACTAAAACGTTTGACTGGTAGTGTACTAACACCTCTTACTGGTAGTGTACTAAAACGTTTGACTGGTAGTGTACTAAAACCTCTTACTGGTAGTGTACTAAAACGTTTGACTGGTAGTGTACTAACACCTCTTACTGGTAGTGTACTAAAACGTTTGACTGGTAGTGTACTAAAACCTCTTACTGGTAGTGTACTAAAACCTCTTACTGGTAGTGATACTAAAACGTTTGACTGGTAGTGATCTACACCGTTTGACTGTTAGTGATCTAAAACGTTTGACTGGTAGTGTTCTAAAACGTTTGACTGGTAGTGTACTAAAACGTTTGACTGGTAGTGATCTAAAACGTTTGGCTGGTAGTGATCTAAAACGTTTGACTGGTAGTGATATAAAACGTTTGACTGGTAGTGATCTAAAACGTTTGGCTGGTAGTGTACTAAAACGTTTGACTGGTAGTGATATAAAACGTTTGACTGGTAGTGATCTACACCGTTTGACTGTTAGTGATCTAAAACGTTTGACTGGTAGTGTTCTAAAACGTTTGACTGGTAGTGTACTAAAACGTTTGACTGTTAGTGATCTAAAACGTTTAACTGGTAGTGATCTAAAACCATTGACTGGTAGTGTACTAAAACGTTTGACAGGTAGTGTATCTAAAACGTTTGACTGGTAGTGTACTAAAACGTTTGACTGGTAGTGTATCTAAAACGTTTGACTGGTAGTGTATCTAAAACGTTTGACTGGTAGTGATCTAAAATGTTTGACTGGTAGTGTACTAAAACGTTTGACTGGTAGTGTACTAAAACGTTTGGCTGGTAGTGTATCTAAAACGTTTGGCTGGTAGTGATCTAAAACGTTTGGCTGGTAGTGTATCTAAAACGTTTGGCTGGTAGTGTACTAAAACGTTTGACTGGTAGTGTACTAAAACGTTTGGCTGGTAGTGTATCTAAAACGTTTGGCTGGTAGTGATCTAAAACGTTTGGCTGGTAGTGTTACTAAAACGTTTGACTGGTAGTGTACTAAAACGTTTGGCTGGTAGTGTATCTAAAACGTTTGGCTGGTAGTGTACTAAAACGTTTGGCTGGTAGTGATCTAAAACGTTTGACTGGTGGTGTACTAAAACGTTTGACTGGTAGTGATCTAAAACGTTTGACTGGTAGTGTACTAAAACGTTTGACTGGTAGTGATCTAAAACGTTTGACTGGTAGTGTACTAAAACGTTTGACTGGTAGTGATCTAAAACGTTTGACTGGTAGTGTACTAAAGCGTTTGGCTGGTAGTGTACTAAAACTTCTTACTGGCAGTGTACTAAAACGTTTGACTGGTAGTGTATGTGGACATATTCATTAGCTTGCAGTAAGCAGTCCAGGACACTACCAGCCTACCGGGAACTCTTTCCACTTCAGCACTGGCTCTCAACCACCAAAATCGCTCTGATACAGCTTCATCCTCTGCACCACGCCTTTTATATTTACACTGACTGCTTGTATGTTAGTGGTCCTGGTCCTGGAGATCTACCTTACTCCGCAATCCAGTGTTTTTGTGCTGCAGTACTGTTTAGCAGAAATATCCGGGAAATTCTAACAGGTCGCAACAAAGATCTGCAGGTATTTGACGCGATTAGTCATTAAAACCACCTGCATCTGTTTCCCCTCCACTATGTGCTGGTATTGTCATTTCAAGCTTGTTAAGCCTGTATAGCTCAGAACCCTTCACTATGTTTTGGTTTAATTTAGGTCATTAATGACACAATTCATAAAGACACATACTGTTCTGTTCATTCTCAAGACAAAACACATCTCATTAGAATTAATCATATGGTGTGGACATGAAACAAGTTTTAACTGATGTGTGAATAAGCAACGAGCACAGAGCAGGAAAGAGAAAACCCAGAGAGGAGTGATTATAGAACGCTGGAGTGAAATGTCCACTCATCTCCACTAATATTTACAGATGACCAAAGATTCTGCTCTCGTTTACCTTCTATAGAAAATGAATCATAGAAAAAAAAACAGGTTACATTCATTGACGTGTCTGTATAAACGCATTACACTCTGTGGAAAAGCAGCTGAAGCACCAGAAGAAGCATTCCCATGTGTTCTCTGTGGCTGAAGTCAAGGCAGTGTGTGTTAACATTAAAACATTAAAATTACAGGTTTGATTTGTGGTTGTTTGTGGTGATGTTGACAGTTGGCTGTCTTAATGTCTTAATGTCCTAAAGTTATTAGCATTATCATTAGCCTTGTACTTCACAAGCTAATAATAGTGTTAATGACATCAAAACATCAAGACAGTTAGACAGATGGTTAGATTAAACGGGATATCAGTTCAATTTATCGTTTTAGCATGTTTCCACTTCCATCTTTGCCATTAATATCATGTTCCAATTGAACATAAACACTGCAGATCGTATCCTGACACTCTCCCAATGGAAGACTAAACCCAGCTTTGACTGGATATCTGAACGGGATTGAGTAGCTTGCAACTTAAAGCATCCAGCACCTTATAAAGAGTTTGCAGTGCGTGTGGGATGTGTGTACATTTATATGCAGTTATTCAAATACAGAGTTATCTCAACTCCACTCAGTATTCATTGACTTGGCACTATTCAGACAGAATTAATTTTACATGGAAACATTGCTAATGTCAGCATTTCTCAGTAATGTTAGTCTCGTCTGAATTAGAGTATGTGAGCAGAGCGGCATGACTTTCCCCTGAGCTTGCAGGCGGAAACGGACTATCAGCTAAATGAAATGTTTTAGCATGTTTTTTACTCTTGTCTGGAGAAAAAGCAGAGCCACTCCTCAACACTGCATCTCTCCCAATAGAAAACTAGTTCCATCCAAATAGATTCTATTTAGCTGGATTTTCGAATATTGGGGTGTAGTTTGCAATTTAAAACATCCAACAAATGTTACACTTCTTGTCATAGTTAAAGCCTTTGTCACAGCAGCCTTGAGAAGCCATATCAGTCTGTTTTGCTGCTCCCTCAGCTGAGCTATGCATTGTTTCCTTCAACAACTTTGATAGAATTCAGTGTCAATGTGTCTGATTTATAAAAACAGAGGTGAACAACATGGTTATCTTCAAAGAGGAGCAAGCGAGTTGGCGTATATGAAAGTGGTGTTTGTGTACTGTGGCAGTCGAAAAGCTACATGCTGTCTGTTTTATCAGAGCACGCTTGTCTTTGTGGAGAGATGTGAACTGGTTTCTCTGCAGCCCTTTCAATCCTTATTGCTCACTAGCAGCCCAACCTAGTCACAATGTTTCACACACAAACAGTCACTGGTCATCTTAGCTCATCTGATAAGCTAGAAAAAACATACTTTATTTAATTATATCAATTTAAACTGTATATGAGCCAAAATGCAAAGATAAATCATTCTATCAACTGGACAGTCAGGTATGCATCACCTCTTTTGCTACTTGCACACAATAAGCATATGCTAAATCGTATGTTTTTATATTTGATATATCGTTGAATTATCTTTACTTTATTAGTGAGTAGCGCCGCTGTCTCCCAACAAAAACAGCCCGGGTTCGATTCCCACAGGCGGCCAACATCCTTATGTCTGGGAGCAGTAGTGGGCTATTGGGTTAGGAATCTGGTCTTGTGACTGGAGGGTCGCCAGTTTGTTCCCCTGGACCAACAGCACATGACTCAAGTGCCCATGAGCAAGACGCCTAACCCCCATCTGCTCCCGGGTGCTACAAGTAGGGCTACCCACCGCTCTGGGAAAGTGTGCTCACTGCCCCCTAGTGTGTATGTTCAATAGTGTGTGTATGTGGGTGTTTCACTGCACGGATGGGTTAAATGTGTAGGTCAAATTCCACTGTTTGTAAACCCAAGTGGCAAATGGTTCTAAATACTTTTTTCAACATTGGAAATATTTAAACTTGCTCGAGATGCTCTTCCCTACAGGGCATGGGGAGTGGAGGCACAGCCAACTTGAAACTCAAGGGTAGTTACAGTTGAACTCCTCAAAGCGAGGCTAGTTTATTTTCTGAAATGCTCTCATTCGTTTTAAATGAACACATTCTGGAGGCAGTTTTGCAGACCTCTTTTCTCCAGCTTTGTTTAGAAACCTAATTTTCTCTGAATGACAGCCTACCTCCGCTCTTTACCAAACATTGCACAGCCCACCCTGGCCGACCCGGTTTTGTGTGTCATTTCCTCCCAGGAGCAGAGAGGAAATCAAAACTACACACTTAAACACAATGTCCACGCAAAGCCACAGCAGCGGAGAGTGGGCTTCTGAAATTGTGTGTATATATGCCCCAAAAAGTGACACACTTAATTTACTTGATGTACACACTTGTAGAATAAGTATAAACAACATCAGAATATTTTTTTAGCTCAGTGGTGAATATTGAGGTTACAAGTATAATAGCTTCATAAGCAAATAGATGTGTGGACATTCATATGATGTTCTAGGCAAGTAGTTATACTGTTACATACTCTGTATAGTTTCATCATGAACACTAATAGTAAGTGGAATTGAATTTGTTGATGTTGAATATTTTACTTATTTGTAAACGATGCAGACTTGGATTCATTAAATTCAATGTATTGTTCTGTGCAGCAGTAGACACTCCATAAGGATGGGGCCATGACTCTTTATTACACAGTACCATGTTATGTCCAACTACTGTTTCAGAAAACGTGTCCAATAAGTTGTGGTGATCTCTCTGCTAAAGCTTACTAAAGTAATAAGCCGAGATGTAGTAATAAGCTGAGATGTAGTGTGTTTTGCTATAGTTATAGTTTTACTATTGCAAAACAAAGCATAATAAAATCCGCCAATGCATGGCTCCTGAGTGGCACAACTGTCTAATCAGTGAACCTATAATGATGCCACAACCATCTGTGGCCTGGAGCCCAAGAGAGCATAATTGGCCTCACACTCTCTGGGTGGGCAGGATAGATGTCCATCTCCCCACATCACTTAGTGCGATGCTAGCCAGCCCAGGCATCTGTTAGCTTACAGAACTGGTATTTAGCTTTCTTCTCCAAGAGGGCTGATCTGTCCAATGTCTTCAGCATCCTAGCTTGGTAGAAATGTGTAACTGATCTCAGTCACAAATGTTCAATAAATAATTTAAGGTATCACTTTTAATCGTTAGAAGTAGTCATGGTAACAACCCTGTATTCACAATGCTTTATAAATGCAGTTATACGGTGTCATATAATATAAATCATGGACTTGTATAGTTGGTATAGTTGCTTTGAATATTAAAAGTGATATGCATAATACGAGAGTATATAACTTTATACTGTCAGGTTTCATAACATAGTGGTTAGCACTGTCGCCTCACAGCAAGATGATCCGGGTTTGATTGAGTTTGTGAGTGGGTTTCCTCCAGGTACTTTTCTTTCCACAGTCCAAACACATGCATGTTGGGTTGATCAGTCACTCTAAGTTGACCGTAGGTATGTGTGTGCGTGAGTGAATGTTGGCCATGTGATGGACTGGTGAACTGACTATGGTACACCCTGCCTTGGTCCGATGACGCTGGGATTGGCTCTAACACACCCCCCAATGTCCCTGACTAGCAGGATAAAGTGGAAGATAATGGATAGATGAATGGATGGTTTAATAACATATAATGCCTGTTCATAAGAACATTGTAAATGTAAACATTGTTTTGAAAATGTCCTTCAAGTTGGCTTGGCTATTTATTCCTATAGAGCTTGTATTAACAGTTAGATTTATCTGTAATGGTCTGATTTCACTTAATGCCTGTAATTGCCTGTTGTATGCCTCTATAACATTATACAATGCTTTTATGAAAAGACACTATAATGCATTATGGCATCATGTACTCCTGCATTATAAAGTGTTGTGCATGTAAATACAACTACTTAGGAGCAATTACACAAGCTAATGTCTGGCCAAGGTCTTTTGTGTTCCATGTAACACCTTATGCAATTCTTCCATGAAATGATGGTCATTATTAATAGGCTATGGTTGCCAGGCATAAAATAACAGATTATCTAATGACTACCACAAACTTTTTTAGAACTTGTTGCACTGACACAGGATCCAAATGATGGTGTGTAATTATTTTACAGTAGCTTTCACAGGCAAACAAAGCCAAACAGATTTCCAGAGGAAACTATCCATTTTAGAATAGCGCTGTTTATATAAGAGCTCTGTGTTCCTGTTATTTCATAAGTCACGCAGTCTGGCATCTCAGCGTGAGTGAGTGTGTTTTATTCTGCAGTACAGCAGCTTCTCTTTGCATTTGAATGTTACGCACCTTCTACTTTGGGGCTCAAAACCACAACACAGCAGTGGACGATTGATAGTTTCAGAGAGAACTCATTTAGTCTAGCAGCCAGCAACAGAGAAGTGAGTGTGTAGCAAGAGATCAAACATGAAAACAATGTAGGTGTGTGTTATAGAACACAAAGATCACAAGACTCCTACAGGTCTTTATTACAAACAACACGGCCGAAGTCATACACACACAAAACACTGGGAACCTTAAGGCCTGGTGATTCCTGTGACACAAAATAATGCATGTTCATTTTTTGTTTAGTAGAATTATCTGGCATGTGATATTTAAACAGAGCAAGTAGTGTAATAATCATTCTTATTTTTTAAGTTTTGCTCTGAATTTGAACTTCTAATGTGGAGAACTGTCCTTTAGTAAAGTTTTCTGGGTTTTTCTAAATGCTGGAGGGTGCTCATGAGTTGGTTCCTACAGAGATTTTTTTGAATACATAGTTTGTAAACGCTTAATCGTTTTTATACAGAGAAAATATCTTTTCCCAACAAAGAACAGGACAAATTATTTCAACACTGCTGTTTTTGGCACCTTTAAAACATTGAGCACAAACCACTTTACTAAGCCAATGAGCTGATCAGCTCACCAATCAAACAGCAGTAATGCCAGCGCCCTACTGCCTAAAGCCTTTGTGGGGTAGACCAGGGGTCAGCAAGTAAGGAAGAGCCATTATGTCCCATTTTAAGCAAAAACAAACCACCAAGAGTTATGTCTGTTTTATTGGTGGAACATTTTAACACCAGTGCAGTGTTTTGTAATTTCCTTTAGCTGAGCTATAATTGCTTTTCTGTCATCTCCGACAGGTTCTGCAGACATTTTCCAAAGTTGAATAGATTCTTGTAAAAAATGCCTCTCAATGTTCAACTTCTCAGTGATAAGTAGTTTCTTGCTGCAGAATAAACTTATGGGGAAACCAGCGAGAGTGGACATAAATGCTAATAATCATTTTGTTAGCTATTGGTTAGGCAAGGTTACAGTTTGCATTGTTATGTGATTAGCAGCTTGCTAATGTTTCAGTGTTAAAGGTTGGTGAATTAGCAGTTAACTCCAAATCTATGTAGTGTTGTAAGGCTTTATTTTACTGCAAGGGAGGTTTACTTTAGATTTTTCATATAATACATGCTTCTACTTTGCAAATTTAAAAGAAGTTCCTGCATACATGGCTAGAAACAAATTGCTAACCTATTTAACTCCATTCACACCCGTTCGTTAAAGACTTGCTTGCACCTCATAGCATGTTGCAGCCTTTTCTTGGTATAATAGGACCAGGCTCCTCTAAAACTGGCTCTGTTATCTAAGTATCTAGACATAGCCAAAATACCTCTCCATTGGTCAGGACTTGAGGAGCTGAATTAACCAGCATCATTAACAAGTGACAGAGGAATCAACCCAAATGTTTGCAATAGGTGAAGCAGTTTTGCAAGACAAAAACATCACCCTAGGACTTCTGGAAATTCTAGATCAGTGGTCACCAACCCTGCTCCTGGAGATCTGCCTTTCTACAGACTTTAGCTCCAGTCCTATTTGCCCCTACTGGATTCACCCAATGACTGCCTTCAGATATCTTCAATTTGCTGAATGAGGTGTTACATTTGGGTTAGAGGTGAAACCTGCATGAAGGTAGACCTCCAGAATATTGAAACTATTGGCTCAGATATATAATAGACTATGTATGAGCAGCAGTACTGTTTAATTTAGAATTGCCAAGAATGTTTATGTGAACTGCAATTGCTTTGTGCTAACATACTACAAGAATCCCATAGTTTTGACATTCAACTGAAGGTCTAGCTTTTACAGTCACTGGATCTGGCCCAGACCACCTGCTATTCAACATCAAGAACTCAAAAGTGGGATGCCTGTGATGTTTTTTGTTATTAGAAGACAATAGCTGACAGGTTTTTCTCCATATTCTCTAGCATATCTGCTCCCAGCACACTTGCTTTTTCTCATCTATACAGATCAGACATGCAGACACATCTGTCTTCACAGGTAATATGCTTCTGCTTTTCTCTCATCTTCCCACAGCCTCTCTCTCCCCCTTCTCCTCCTCTACCAGTCAATAGCTCATCACTCGAGGGTGAAGAACACAGCCACTGCAGCTTCAAACAAGCACACCAAATCAGACCAAATGAACATTTGCAATTCACCGGTCATTGTTTTCATTAGTTGGCAAGAACACCCTGCAAAGCAGACCTGGTTCTCCATACACTGAATAAATCAGCACAAATCTGGTCCTGGAAGGCTACAGCGGTGCTCTTTCCTGCTCTAACACAGCTGATCTGAATAATCAACCAATGAGCTGCATCAGCATGGAAAACCATAAATGGAGCTATCATGTCTTGAACCCTTATAGCATCAGACAGACTGAACACACGACTCATAGCAGCATTTTATCTTTACAATTTTACATATTTTTGATCAAACCTCTCGGGTCAGCAATGTCGTATACAACATCAAAGGATATCAAGCATAAAGGATTAAATCTCGAGAACGCTGGATGCCGGAGACTTGCTTTCATTTTTTCCCTGAAGGTATAGCACTGTGCCTTTCCAATGGGAGCTCTAACGTGATTGTATTCCTTTAAGAAGTTTTGTAATCCAGCCTTGAACTGCATTCTTGTTTTGGAGACTTTGTAAAATGAATTCATAATGACAAATCCAACATCCAAATGATTATTTATTCATTTCTCAGTAATAAAAAGACTTATTGGTTTTGTTATCATAGCGGTTAGCTGTCCACTGATGCCCTGGGTTGGGTTCACAAATCAGAAGCTGGTTTTCTGAAATGCCAACCAATCAGAGGCCATTTTCCTGACATGTCAACAAATCAGAGACTGTATTCATGACTTGTTCACCAATCAGAAACTGTTTTCCTGACAAGCCAACCAATCAGAGGAGGTTTATCTGACATGTTAACAAATCAGAGGAGGTTTATCTGACTTCTTGACAAATCACAGGTGTTGCTCCTGACTTGTCAACCTATCAGAGACTGTGTTCTTGACTGGTGAAAAAATCAGAAGCTGTGTTCCTGACTTGTCAACCAGTCAGAGGAGGTTTATCTGAACTGTTAACAAACCAGTGGCTGTGTTCCTGACTTGTCAAGTTTGAGTATTTCTATTGGTTCAGTTATCACAAAAAAGAAAAATGTATTGAAAAAACTAGTATTTTTCAGAAAACAACCATATATGATGTTTACACTGGTTGGTTAAAACATGTAGAACTGCTGCTTCCCACGGAACGGGACTGAACACGTTAGGTGGGATGGGATGGGAATGCAATATGACATGCTGGACTGATGTAAATGCAGCTGACAGGTGAAAGCTCACCTCTATCTGGGAGCTGTTGTCTGCTTCACTGTCCTCCAGCACTCCAGGTAAATCCTCCTCGCTCTCCTGACTGGCTCTGTTGTTGGTCATTGGGCGGGGTTCTGACATAAGCCACCGCCTCCTCCTCAGCACCTCCACTGTGACATCATCCGTCTGCGCCGCTCCCTGGAGCACTGAGTAGGAAATCCCTGAGAAGACAAGCGAGAGATGCATCCAGTTAAAACGAGGCGAGAAAGTAAAGTAAAACCAATAGACCTACAAATGAACACCTGGTCTAAGAGAAACAACTGACCCAGAAAAAAGACTATTAGCCCTCCAAACATGTCCAACAGGATTATCCTTGTGCAGGCATGACAGAACATCAATTCTGCAGTATTTACTTTGTTAATAAGTGTGGAGTTATTCGTACGTTCTGTGGTACTGTTAACAAAGTCAGAATACAAGGCAAACGAGAGTAGTTTACACAGTAGTATTAGCACAATAACACACACTAATCCTTTTTCAGAGCCGCTGTTTTAACACACACATACACTGGAATGAGGTATTGATCATCAGTCTTTGTTAATGCTGTCATCACAGTAGTCAGAATAGTTTCTTTGATCCCAACTTAGCCATTTTAAACATCAGTCAGTAATTCACCTTTTATTCACGCCACAGAACTCCAGAGGCCAAAAATAGCTGTTATAATGATCAACAGCTACAAAGGACCAATTCTTTGCACACAAGCATGCACTACAGCTGATTTACTGACTACAAATTACGTTTTCCAATGATAAATTAGAGGTTCAGTCTAAAAGAGCTTACGTATTAAACAAATATTAAATATTTAATAGGAAGAGTAAGTTATTCATGAGGAACATTGGTTGTGAGGTGCATACTAAAGCAGTGATATTTGGTTTCCCCAATAGATTTTCTAAAAATGTTCAAATTGTCAACAAACTGGTAAAACTTGGTTGATCCTGCACAAGCGTTGGGGACCAGTGACGGGTTCAGGATTAGGTTTTGGGTTGAGGTTAAAGTTGCAGTTCTGATTAGAGCTGGTTTAGGGTTACTGATAATTAAGCTCAATTCAACTACTGAATATATGCAGCGTATCTACAAAATATGTACAATGGGATATCCAAATGAAGCATTACCCAGAATTTTAAACCGAAATAAATACTGAAACTTGCTATAAGAACCAAATTCTCATTTTCACCGCAACATACTGTTAGCTGTTAACTGTAAGAAAACTTTGTGTCCAGCACAGAGTAGCGCCAGCAATACATTCACATATCTTTAAGCTTACAGTCCCAACTATTTACATGTTTTAAGTCTCTCTTGCTGCTGCAACAGTGCTAACCAGACTAGTCCAAGCCCAATGCACCACATGGTCATGCCTCTAGTCGGACAATACATACATTTGTTTATGCTAGACTGCATTAGCCATAATGCTAAGAGAAACCTTGGTAGAATCTTGAAAATAACACTCTGGTCAGTACTTCATGACATAGAAGCTACACATTGAAACGTTGACTGAACAGATCTTTCCACAAGATCCTGACAAAAGCGCTGTCTGAAGTTAAGCTAGCGGCTAATGGTCAGTGCCTTCTGGTTAACTGTCTGAAACATTCCAGTGTGGTTGGAAACTTTTGGGTCTTTGCCTTTCTGAAGTAAAATGAGATCAGTATGCTGAGCCTACAAGCAGCCCTTTCTGAAGGAAAGAGACGGCAGCTGCTGAAAGTCCTAGTAATAAACTGGAGGTTTGTCACATAAATGGATCTGTCTAGAACGTAAAAGCAGTAAAGTCACCCATGCAGGTACCATTCATGGTTAAATGAGACCTTTCCAACTGAAGGAACATGTGGAGATCTAAAAGCATGTTTTTTCTCGTTCCCAAGCTCACTCTCTTTCACAGTATTTTAGTCCTTCTAAATCGATCTCTCTTTCTTTCAATTGAATCCACTTCTCACTCTTTCATTAACTGCTTTCACTCCTCTTTTCTCTCTCTCTGTTGTCTGTCTCTCTTGCTTTATGAAGCCCCCCTTCATTGCCGCTCCAGGCCAGACGCTTATGCTAATGGAGGCACTCCATAAACAAAAACACTGCCTCTCTCACCAGTCACATGACCCAGCTTTAATTAACAAGCCATCTTTAGCCTCTCTCTCTCTCTCTCTCTCTCTCTCTCTCTCTCTCTCTGTCTCTGTCTCTCTCTCTCTCTGTCTCTCTGGGATGACCATTAAGCTGCTGTCCAGTGAATTTCAGGAAAAAAGACAGAAGTTTTTAGAGAGAGAGAGAGAGAAAAAGGGATAAAGTCAGTGAGAGAAGGGAGAGAAATAGGAAAAGATGAAAGACAGAGAAAAGCGGTGATATCTATACAGTTTTATGAAAATGTATTTGCCTAACTTCTTCAGTTGTTGCTAAATTGTCCTCTAACTATTTCAATATAAAATAAAGAAACAGCAATAAACACACAATATAGCTTTTTAATGATCATTCTATTTGGTAAAGATGGATTGAAAACCCTTTATCATCCATGTGAAAAAGTAATTGCCCCTCTAAACCTAATAACTGCTTGCACCCCCCACCCCCTGCCCCCGACAATAATAACTGCAACCAAACATTTGCAATTACTTGTGATGAGTGTTTTACATCACTGTAGAGGAATTTTGTTCCATTTTTTCTTCCAGAATTGTTTTAACTCGTCTACATTGGAGAGTATTCGAACACACACTGCCCGTTTAAGGTCTTGCCCCAGTATTTCAATGGTATTCAGTTCAGGACTTAGACTCAGCTACAGTCCTGCTCTGTTACCCAACTGCGCTTGAGGTCACAAACCGACAGGTGGACATTCTCCTTCAGGATTTTCTGATAGAAAGCAGAATTCATGGTTCCATCAATGATCACAAGTCATCCACGTCCTCCAGAAGCAAAGTAGCCCCAGACCATGACACTACCACCACCATGTTTGACCATGTTTGACTGTTTGTATGATGTTATTATGGTAGAGTGCTGTGTTAGCTTCACATCAGTCATCCAAAAAGTTCCACCTATGACTCATCAGTCCACAAAACTTAGTCCTAAAAGTTTTTTATGTAAATATTTTTTGAGCCTTTGTGTTCTTTTTGGTCAGCAGTGGTTTGTGCCTTGCAGTTCTCCCATGGATGACATTTTTGCTCAGTGTCTTTCTTTTATTGTATAATCGTGTACACTGACCTTAACTGAGGTACACGAGGTCCACAGCTATTTAGATGTTTATTTGGATTCTTTTGTGACCTCCTGGATGAGTCGCTGATGTGCTCTTGGTAAAATTTTGGTAGAACAACCACACCTGGGAAGGTTCACCACTGTTCCAAGTTTGGCTCTCACTGGAACTCCAGAGTGATAGATTTTAACGTGTCTGTTGTTGAATCTCTTTAGAATGTTGCATCATGTAGTGCATTTTGAGACCTTCTATCCTGCCTCATATCACCAGACAGGTTCTATTTAAGTGATGCTTACATTCTGCTTGTCTGGTGTAATCATGCCTGGGTGTGAAGCCAACAGTCAATTAAATTGAAATTCAACTGAACTGATGGATCTAGTAGCTTTGGGGCAGTTACGTTTTCAACAAGTTGCCTTTAATAAATAAAATCATCATTTAAAAACAAAAGCATTTTATGTTAGGATTATCTTTAAGAATTTTCTCTTTACCAAATACTTTTTCACAGCACTGTATATACTCAGACGAAGACAAAAGACCAGTAATAAAATAGAGACAGAGAAAAAGAGAGAAATAGTGAAAGAGAGAATATAGAGCAAAAAAAAACAAAAATGGAGAGGAATGAAAGAGAGCGTGAGGAGATCGTATTACCGTTGTTAACGAAAGTCTTGTAGCTTGTATTGTTAAGCTTGTTTGTATGTAATAAATCCAAAAGCGTGCAGCAGTAACAGCTAAATGAACATGTTATTAAGCCCTGCAGGCCGGTTTGTTGTAACAACACTCAAAAACACTCACCAACGTGGTCAAGGCTTTTTTCCCGTCAGTGAGATTTACAAGCGCTTTTTGACTAGCCCCTCTCTGTGTCCACAAAGTTTCGCTCTCACAACCCATTTCACACCGAACTAAATAAACATACTTATTGCATGTAAACAAATGAAAACCTTTGATTTATTCCAAAAACGAAAGTGTGAGTTCTATAGGCAGCAGCGTGTACTCAGCCAGTCCGCTCACAGAGCACGTAGTGAATTTGCATGTTGCCAATTACCGTGCAGGACTCTCTGTTGTTTCACTGTGTCTCAATTGCTGGCTGATGCCAAGTTTTCACTCTTCTTCAGTTCTTCAGTCACTCTTTTCTACGCCAAGGCCACAAAAAATTGCTCCGCTTTCCATTTAAGCAGCAATTTTCCACACAGGCAACAGTCTTCAAACTCACAGGTACGTCTCAACATCTTCACTGAGCGTTTATGACTGATGAGCTATGTAAGAAATGGACGAACATACAGGCTCAATTCAAGTTTCACGAAGGCTGGTACTGCTGTTCTGGATCTGGGAACTCCTAATTAACTTCCTGGTCACCAGATAAAACTTTTGGTGGTCTCTAAAAACAAACTTATTATGAAGTTTTGTTGCAGCACAAAGGTCTATTAAATTTCTTAATATGACACAGTTACTTCAATATCTTATGAGTTATATTGTGAGCTAATTTGAAGTAAGCTTAGTTCCAGTGATAGCAGTCATCACATGGACACGGACAGATTCCATCATCAGCCAAACCAGATGTTGGATAATAACCACGATTAATACTGTCATTAGGAGGGGCCTGGAAAAGGATACAGGAAGCACACATAGGCCTTTACCATGCTCTGATTACTGTCTTACAGTTGCAGTTAAACAGTGCTGGGATCTGGGAGCGTTTGAGCACCCTGAGCCACGCCCCTGACTATAAGTAACTTTGATACACAAGGGCCTCTAAATCTAAGATAAATTAGGAATGACCCCTTCACGGAATAACCAACACACACTTCCCTTCAACTTCAAAGCGTAGCGGGTCTAAAACTAAAGTTTATATAGTTCTGTGTAATTGTTGTTAGAACTAATCTCACATTAAATACATAACAGCTCATTCTCCCGGTCCACGCATCGCCTCCCGAGCGGAATGACTTCTTTTAAAATGAAGGAAAGAAACAAAGGTGCAGTCCTTCTTCAAAGGCCAAATCTCATTCCTCCCGCTCCATTCATCCTTCCATTCATCCGTGGGCCGGCCTAATCTTTTCCCCCACTACGCCAAAGCACCTAAGCACAGGACAAAAGTGCTCTTGGAGGGAAAGAAAAAAAAAAACCCGGAAAACTCTTGCGACTCATTTCGCAGAGTGCACTTTTCTTTTTTTCCCCTCCGCAGCTCCATGGCTCCAGGATGCTCTTTTAAAGTTGTGAGTGAGTAAGTATGCGAGTAAGTCTTCTCAGTGCCAAAGGCTTTATATAAAGCCTATTATATATAAAGCAAAGCTGAAGGTGAAATAGGAGTAACTGTCAGACGCTCCAATTGAAGCCCCAGCGACAGACCCTGCCACAGCATGGCGCGTTGTGAAAGACCACCACAGCAGGAACTGAGACGCACCCTCGTTTCCTACTATATATTCTCGCTCTCTCTCTTGCCCTCTCTCTCCTTTCATATGAAACTAAGCCCTTTGCTTTGCTCTTTTGTTTTGTTAATTCTCTTGTCCTTTCAACAGATGGTATGTCGCTGATCCCAGAAAGCCTCTCAGTTCCGTTAACTAATTCCAGGCAACCTATGTGGATGATGGCTAATGCTGGGAAAATGCTTTCAAGTCTAGACCCATTGTCTTCATCTGATTTACATGACATTATTATTTAAGTGTAATCAGATAATGAATTACAGGTAGTAATGTAATGTGATACATGTACTCCAGACCAGTTTACATGTATTAGTCAATCGCTGCAATGACTTTAGGGCTGTAGGAATGCACGGTAACACTGTGATATCGGAATTCCAGCATTCGATGTGGGAATGTGATCATGCATCATGAAGAATGATTGCATTGTTGTTTCATGTGATTTGAGCAGAGCTGTTTAAACCCTTGCATCTGACTGTATATTAAATACAGTGTATATAAATCGCTGTTCTGAGAAAAATATCTCCATTTTTGTACATTTTCATTTTTCTTTATCATTAGAACCCAACACCCACTAAACAGTCACTGGAATAAACCTCCTTTCATTAACTTACACTAAATGTAAACAAGGTTTTTATCCTTGCCTATCTCTACATTTATACCGGTGTTAAATAAGGAGAGTTCAGTACATAGAACTGACATACCGTGACCCTCCAACACTGTTCTCTCCTCCTTCAAATACAAACCCCGCACTGGCTGAAGAGGCCAGTAAAACGAGCCAATTCTGAAATTCTAAACTGTTACGTAACAATCTCAACTTATTAATATGTACACCCTAAAATGTACAGTAAAACAACAACAACACAGCGAATGGACTATGTGCAGAAATGTACTGTTCCAGGCTGTGAAGGAGGTGTCTTTAAACTAGGCTGAAGTCTTACTCGCCAACTTCTTAATCCAATGTTCCGTTCAACCTTAAATGCTGCAGCTTGTACAGGCGCCAGAATGTAATTGTCGCACTATTTAAGGTGGAACAGAAAATTCACGAAACAAGCTGAAAGCCAACTTCAGCTCCCACGTCTTTAACAAGATTCCAGACTTTAATTCACCTTAATTCAAAGGTTTCTCTTTCCATTTCAGTCAGACCTCGGACACTGTTGAGTAGACTTCGCTCAGCATTTTGCACTGGAAAGACTGAAGGAAGGAGCAGTTTCACCTTTATTAGTATCACAACTTCAAAATCATGTATAATTTTATCCATCTTTTCATCACCTTAAACTGAAAGTTTCATAGTGAGTAACAACTAAGGTAACATTAGGTAACATTAGCTACTAGCAAGCTCCCAGCAACTAACATGAGCATAGCTAACTAAACAGCATGAGGACCAAGCTTATTTATACCTGAGCGGATATAAGAAGTCTTATAGCATCACTGTTCAAAGAAAAACAATGAAGAAGTCTGGTTCCATTGACTTACATTAAAAGTAAAAAAGTCATGGTTTGGAGTTACATGCTCTTCTTTGGGCAGCAACACCGATTTATTTTCCCATCTGTTTGGACGTATTTTACATATGGACGTGTTTTGCTGTAAACCAGCAAACTGGATCATTCATTCATCCATTCATTTAATAATACATCATCTACACCTTCCTTTTATCTTCCTGGACCGTGGAGGGTGCTGGAGTCACATACCTTATATGCAGACATCGGAGAACAACTTGAAAAGCACTTTCCACACTTTTTCTCCTCTTATGTAAAGCAGTAAATGTGTGAGAAATAATAAACAAAGTTGTTCAAAAAGAAAAATAGCGCTCAGAAAAGGGAGAACATTCTTGGGTCAATAGTACAACAAGCAGCAGGGAAAGGCTATTAATACAGTGCAGGAGAAAAAGTAGGAAATGAATTCCGCAGGACACGGAAAAAAGAGGTAGAAGGTAGAGAGGAATGTTTTCCTCTTCTCTTCAGCAGTTCTCAGAAGCCTGCTGGGTATTTATTCTGCGACTGGCAGCCCGACTCAATGCCACTGACAGCATGCTTCCACCAAGCCTACACCAGCGTGTGCGCGTGCACGCCTGGGTGTATAGAAATACATGTACGACACTGAGATAAATGACTGAGTGAGAATGAACGTGTCAGACTGTAGCGAGGTGAGATTCTACTAGGCTGGAATATTTTGCAAGTTTTTCTGTTTTTTACTCTTTCAGTGCTCAAACTCTCCAGGAAAGAAAAGTGTGAAACAGGGGGCAAAACTTCTTATGGTGGGGTTTATCGCACTGGGGCCTGCTGAAACTGGACCCCCTACAACGAGACCATGTAATATCAGAAAAACACAGAGTTTTATAACAAAATATTTCACCAGTGATCTTCCATTTTCTTCAAATAATATATAATCATCAGGTATTTGGAATTATTGCTCTTATCTAAGCTGCCTACAATCATTTCCCACAGTCACTAGCAGTGCTACCGTATTATGTGGCAACGTCCATTATATTACATGGGCTAGTAAATGTAAACAAAAAAAGAAGTAAATACTTCACCTGAGGCACATCATGTGGCTCATGAAAGCAGAAGCTCCAGCGTGTAACTCGTACTGTGAAGGACAGTGCTGAGTAAGGCTTGTTTATGTGTTAGCTCTCAACTTAAATCTACATTTTTAGCATGCACACCAGCATAATGGGTGTAATTTTGAAAACTCATAGCTTTGCCTAACTGCTAGGGGCGGACAGCCTTTAAAACCAACAGTATGGGAGAAGGGAACATTTTGCAACAAGTTACTTAGAAATCCAACTTAAAAAATCAGTGAGAACACCAAACTCTACAGCTCAGTGAAGTGTGAGGTGCCCTTTCCAACAAACCCTGGTTGGCACTGGCAGCCTTTAGAAAACTGAAGACATGGAACCCGGCATCTTGCTAAATTGGTCTCCAGCTAGACGCACCACAGGTGTCGTTGCAGAGACTGTCACCCGTGGCTGAGGTCTAAGGAGTCATAGAAATTTAGAGCGCCATAATTTAGCAAAAATGAGAGAAACTATCTTCAGGCATTACAGGATTATACAGCTTTATGCTCCCTCTCCAACAACACATGACTTTTTATTGCAGTCTTCAGGCAACCGGGGGTAATGATGTTTAAAGCACTGTAGATCAATGAAGAAATGTTAGAGCACAGTAAAACCACATGTCAGTAGAGCATGGCGTCATACAGCATTCCTTTGGGAAACCAAAGATACAGAGCCTGAATCACCAGGTTGTTGGCCATTTAGTCACCTAGTCTGTGTAGCCCCTATTGACAGCAAATAATTCTGGGTAACTGGACATTTGTTGGAGAATTTTGGTCTAGTGACCTTTCACCATCATTTTTGTTCCAGTAACTGTTTCATAATGTCCAATAAAAAAAAAAGTCCAACAGACCTTACAAAGACTTGCAAATAAATCTTGTTACATTAACTTTCATTATAAGATAAGAATGTGTTTCCTTTTCGCCCAGGCTTTTAACTTTTAATGCTAAATAGTCCTTAAAGTTTTTGCACCAGGGTCCAATTATGGCCAAATCAGCCCAACTTTAACATTACATAACCTCAATAAACCCTATTGCTGGAACGCATTCTTAAACCTCTGTACAAACATCTGTCATTTAAACAAAGCCTGCCTAATATTAGGTAAAAAACATTCGAACAACGCTTAATAAAAGACAGCACGCCTACCAGCCTGCATTACACCACTCGTCATTGTACTGCTGTTTCCATTTAGGGATAATGTATTTTTAGGGCACAAAGACAGAAATAACTACAAAGGAATGATGTCAGGAACACACAGGTCGGCTCACTTCACATTAAAAAGGACTTACAGATGATTGCTTTGAACTCCATTACAGGTGAGAAAGAAGGTTAAGATCCTTGGCGTGCAGATTTTGATTGTGTGAGCATTTAAACACGTTCTGTTGATTTTGGCTGTTAATCCAAGACAGCTGCCTCTCAGGAAGAAAAGCTGACAACAAGAATTAACCAATGGACAAAACAAGAGTTGACTTTCTTTCGATACTGGCCCTCTGTGTGCGCGTGTATGTGTTATGGGTGTAAGAAAATATCGAAAATATTGAATATCGGGATATTATGTTTAGTGATACTGTATCGATTCTCAAAAACACAGTATCGATACACAGTTTCCTGGCAGACAGTGAATCATAGTGTGTTTAAACCTCTGACCACTAGATGACAGTGTTGTAATCCATTTTCAGCTCCACTCCAACATTAATAAGCAGCACAAGGGCGCAATGCTGTTTTAGGCACTAGCAAACCTGATTATATAGTGGTGTGTTTAATTAAGTAGGATTTAAAAAAACAATAAATCACTTTACTTGAAGTATTGCAGAATATCGCGATACATTGAATCGTGACCGCTGTATCATGATACGTATTGTATCGCCAGGTTCTTGCCAACACACAGCCCTAGTATGTGTGTGTGAGTAAAGTACTGACCTCTTGTCTCGAAAAGTCAAAGCGACTGATTTATTCTTCTTAATTGCAGGAATACACACAGAGGCCGAACACAAAGGAAGAAAAAGTCAAAAGAAAAGAAGTTGCCCACATGCTGAGTCATCCTGAGACATCCTGAGTCACTGATGTGAAACGGATGAAGTCCCAGTGAGGGGGCTCTCATAAAGCCCCCTTGCAGTGCCAATGTGCAGCCTGCTGCTGAATATTACACCCCACATCAGGGAATTTGTAAAGTAACCGGCTACGGCAGCCACAATGAACAGTGCCATTCTACACATGGTGGGCTAGTCGGCTTTTATTCATGTTTTTAACCGTAAATGTTCTTGCACTACAACACCCAGTGCGTATAAAGCAAATACAGGAAACTCTGTGGTGTCAACAAGTCACTGGGCAGCTCAAAGTCAGTGGACGAGAAGGCTGGCAGCCCAATGGAAGCCAACTGGCTAGTAATGGAGAGCGAAGGAGAGTCATTCAGAAAGGCCAATCATGCTCTCATGGACTTCCGGCCATGGATGGCTGTGGCATCACTGGGGGCTGAGCTTTCAACGCTAGACAGTTACTTCACTCTGGAGCCTTTCATTTGAGTTTTTTTCCAGTTTTCTGAAGAAATGTCACAAAGCGAGCAAAAACTGTCAAACGTGACGTGACTTTGGGTTCTGGTTTCTGCAGCTACAGCATTAATGCAGATTTATTTCTGCTCTCCTCACAGCCGTCAATGCTTCCAGTCCCTATTGACTGCTGTGGATGTGACAGGCCGTCGCGTGCTCTGATTCCCCCCAGAATTAACCATTCTTACCCACACCTGTTCCTCCTTCCTGAACACATTTGCCTCCATTAGCCCTGCTCTTTGATCCTCACCTGCGCTGGCTAGTGTAATTCCCATTTTTGACTTTATGTTTACTCAAGTAGAGGTGCACCAGTGTAAAAATATTTTTGAATAGTAACCCAGAAATAGTTCAAAATCTAATTTCTTCATTTTGCTGTTGATCATTTTCAGGTGTAGGTGAATAAAAATTCCACATAACATACACACACACACACACACACACACACACACACACACACACACACACACACACACACACATACATATAGCATATAAATGATATGTATGCAAAGTGCTTAAAGCTTGGACACACATAGAGACATGCTGTACACTGGTCCAGGTGTCGATTAGGTAAAACAAAGCTGTAATTCATGCATGACTCAAAGCTTAGTCATAGAACACGCAATGAGAACTACGAAAAGAGAGATTTCTCACACTACAAACCTAGATCTTCATTTTCACACACCTGTGCACACACACACACACACACACACACACACACACACATACTGTGTCTAACTGAAATTTGCAATTTAAAGTTGGAAATAAACAGAACATTTAAAACAAAAAGTTAAATAAAAGAAGAGTTAAATGAAAAGGGACAATTTAAGATTCTGCTATATTTAAATGTCAGTCAGTTCAAATTTAAGTGAATTTAAGTGATTTTAAGTCTTTTGTACAAATAATTACAAAGACACAAAAGACTATAAATGCTTAATTTAGGCATGTCTAGTAGATCCTGCTACCCAGAGCTGGCGCTAGAGGGGCGCTGAGGGGGGGAATTCCTCTCCAGGTTTTGTCTTTGCCTCCCCCCCAATTGCAAAGCAAGCAGCAACTATTATCTCTGAACTAATCACAAAAAAGCTTTTTGTGAAGATATGTACTTGTTTATTTCTGATTGGCTTATATTTCCTCTTCATGTCTGTACATTGGTGTGCTGGAATCGGTCTCTCTCTTTAGGAAATGGTCAGAGGTGTTATAACTGCTCAGGAAGTGACTCAGGAAGATTAGGCACACTGAAGAACGTTACTGTCTGTCTTTACTGCTGACCTACAGCTCATTCACACTGTTACACTGCATCACATTCAAATGTCATGATGATTTACAATTCCAATTCATTCTCAGTAATTCTCCACTCTGGGAGAATGTAGGCAGTGTAGGCTTTTAGATTACCACCTGCACAAGAGGACTGTATGAAAATGAAAAAAAATTGACTGAGAATGACCCGCCATTCTAAAAAGCTGGAAAGAGGCGAACGAGTGCTTGCTTATCGTTATTTCAGTTGTGACCAGTCAGAAATCTCATGACACCTTAAAAAACACCTGGGATTCCATGCAACTGCCTAGCAATATCTCAGCAGCAACAGAAATTTCCTATAGAAATCTAATTTCTCCAAATTCTCAAAAACGATCAACAATGTTCGGCAACTTTTCAATTACTCTGTTCATAAACACTAGGAGATGGTGCCAGTTGTCTTTTGATTATTACATTCTAGCATCAGACTACATGGTTTTCAATGTTGTAATAAAGTCATACTGGCATAAATGAGGGTGACAGACTTTACGGTCTCACACATTGTCAAACTGAGCGTAGCATAGCTTGGTGTTTTGATGTTGCTGTCATATGACATTAACTGAAAGTGACAGGACAGAAAGACAGGAAAGAAAGATCAGGCCATCAGGCTGGAGTACTGAAAGTTCTTACCTACATTGACTAACGCAAGCAAACTGCACCTGTCCTCAAATTTTGCTGTATATTAAGCATTTAGAGTCTCTCAAACATAAGCGGTTATCAATTTCGGCCCAAAAGGGTCAGGGGTTCTCCCCCCTGTCCTCAACTCTACCTCACTGCAGCTCACTCAAATACTTCACAAAGCTCATTCAGACACTGTTCCCTTTATGATAAGCATTTAAGTGTCAGGAAAACAAGAGCCAAAAGAGCTGAGACTGAAATTACAGCCAAAAGAATAGTGGTAGGTGTGATAAATGAGAAAGAGAATGAGAGAATGAGATCATTAAAGGCATAATGAACGCATTCAAAGCAATAATCTTGATAATGCGCCTTTATAGATTATCATCACAAGCGTGTCTCGCTAAAAGGATTTCTGTCCACTTTATTACAAAGTATTATAGTAATATTTCAAACTCTTTAAATGGCTTTCAGGTAGAAAACCCCAACACTGGTGCTGTAAGCATCACTCAGTTAGACAGCATTGACAAAACTATGAAAACATCAATTATTTTCAAAGATCTTAGATGATGGAAAAACTTGCAAATGGTTACAAATAAGGTTCACACACAATTACTGGAGCATATATATGTGTGTGTGTGTGTGTCTCATTATCTGTCTAAAATCAATACTAACACCCACTAGACCTCTGTTACCTGGACCTGCAGAGGTCAAAGCACTGCACAGGTTAGCTTTTTTCCACCAGCACACACATGAAGCTGAGACATGTAACAGCAGGGACTCCTCAAAGTATCTGTATAACAATTAAATGGTCAAAAAGAAATTAAGACCATTCTGGGTGGTTTGATGTGAAATACATAGTTTTAGAGAAACTCAGCAGAGCTGTTCAACGTGGTGGTGATAGGAACCAGATGACTGAAGGCTTTAATGATTTCATGAAATGGCTATAGACACACTGCCTCATGCTTGAGGCATTGATTTACTTTATCTTTGAAATATTACATAGGATTTTTTAAAAATCCATTAGTGGCACAAAGCTATATAAAGGGCGCTCTATGTCAAAATATTCCACAATAGAAAAGTTTTTTTTTTCTTCAGATTCACTATTTTGCCATTATCCTAATATCAATAACCAACATAATTGCTTGCTTTGGACAATAAATAAAAAGATTATATTAGTGTTGTATATACTAGTTACATTACCATCTAAAGTAATATTTCAAACAGTGTGTAGACTTTGGAAAGAGAAATTATCAGTAATGTTCGAGCCCCTCCAACCACAAACCACATGAACCATTCCACCCTTTTTTGAGATTACCACTTATTTTATTTCCTAGTTTATTTTATAGTATAATTTACATTAAAACGTCATACTATGCTTTAGGTACGTTTTAGTCACTACTTTGTTTTCAGTTGAAAAACCTGAAGTGTCACAAAAACCTACATTAAAACCTTAAATTGACACATTTACAGTAAATGTTGTGTAGCAGATTTCTCCTTACATGAAAACATCTCTGTATAGCTCTATACAGCTCTATATAGCAGAGAAACACAAACACTCATTTCTATAGGAAATTACAAAAATATGCCATTACGTAATACATGTTTATTGCTGAAAGTGAGTCGATGGAAACAAGATCCTGAGTAGCAGAATTTTTTTTTTACACATTTTTATTTTACTGCTTGCAGTGTTTTTAGAAAGTGGATGGAAACAGAGCTACTTTGCTCACCAGTGAAAAGAAATCAGAGTGGGTATGCTTCTCTATAGTGTAACACACTTTTCTAATAAAACACTCTCAGTGACGTTTTTACAGGTGGTCCTGACATGTGGAAGTGTGTTTTGAATGTATGGGAGCTGCGCTGGAGTGTTGCTGATGTGTGGCATCTGGTGTGAATTCCATGTTGGATTTGAGGGTCTCTTCAGCTGAAAGTGCCTCCCTTTAAGAGCCATGATATTTATATTCACCTGGGCATTAATTAATGATACTCTTTGGCAGAGTATCTGTACAGTCTGAAACAGTGTGTGTGTGTGTGTGTGTGTGTGTGCGCTATAAGAACCCTTGTGTGTTGAGAGATCTCAAACCCCTCTTAAATAAGGCCATTTGTGTTTCCTGGCCATGTGCGAGTCTAATTCAGTCACTTGTATCAGAATGCTCTTCACTCGCTCTGTTCCCACGCCTGCTGCTAACCCTTATTAAACCCATATTAATAGTTTCTGCAGGTGTGTCATGTCTAGTACCATATCACTAAAGTGTGTCCCATAATCACTATTATTTATGCTGTCCACTATTATATGCTACAGTATTTAGCGTTCACAATTTTAATGTTGCAGCAAACAGAATGTGACTTGTCGTCAGTTGGGTAGAGGTAAAAACGAAAAAAATCATTTTATGGTTCTTCAGAAAAGTACTAAAGTTCTGTAATGTGACTGGTTGTGGCTGTGTTGTTTGGCAGTTAGAAACCATTTATTATTATTTATCTGAACCTAAAAGAACTGACTAAAAATACTTGTTTGCAGGAGAGTTTAGTGATCAGTGGAGTTCCTCAACCAATCCAGCCTAGAACCACCAGTAGTACAATTTATCTTACTAGAGTTGAATCAAATGTGGGCACTGTAGTGACCAACCCTTAAGGAGCCTTACTTAAGCATGTCCGATGATGGACCAGTGCATGCCCCATGATGGACCAGTGCATGCCCCATGATGGACCAGTGGCCTGTCCAGAATGTCTGGCCTTTGGCACTGAGATAAGCTACAGCATGCAAAACCACCGTGACCCAGGAGGATATGTAGCTTTGATATATGTATGTATGTATGTATGTATGTTTAAGTATGTATATGTTAAGTACAAGGACTTATGACAAAGGTTCCCTCTACCTGTTGATAGTTAATGGTTGAGTGACATGGGATATACAGTAAACAGACATAAAATATTTGGATATAATGATTCCAACTAAAACTCTGGTTCCAATCTGTCTTTTCACTTAAAACAGACCTGGATAACATGCTACTAATATACTGCCTCCCTCAAGTGCACTACAGCTCAACCTAATAATGCCGCAGTGTCCACTATGCAGGCTTGGCAGGACTTAATCTCTCTCTGTTGAAATCTGTTTGGTAATGACATTGCCCCTTTATATATATAAACCCCCCTGTACCTGATCATGTTATGTATAACCCGATTGTTCTTGAACAGCTGCTAATGGCATGGATTACCCACTGAGCCCTTTATTAGGATATCTACTCATTCATTCAATTATTTGATCAGCCAATCATGTAGCAGCAATTCAGTGCATAAAACCATGCAGGCTTGGGCCAGCAGCTTTAGGGAATGTTCACATCAACCATCAGAATGGGGTCACAATATGACTGTGGCATGATTGTTGGTGCCAGACTGGCTGACCTTCTGGGGTTTTATGCACAACAGTCTACTCAGAATGGTAGAATAAAAAAAATCCCAGTGAGCGATAGATCTGCAGACAGACATGGCCTGTTTGATAAAAGAGGTCAACAACGAACGTCTAGGCGGTTCCTCAGATATAATCACTCTGTGTCAAGCAGGAAAGCATCTCACACATTGAACCTTGAGGCAGATGGGCTAGTAAAGCAGAAGAACACGTCAGAGAGAAACAGAGAGCTGAGGCTGCTGAGGCACCCAGCATGAATCCATGGATTCAGCCCGTCCAGGCTGGTGGAGGTGGTGTAATGATATGAGGATTCTATTTGAGTATTGCTGCTGATCATTTGCATCTCGTCTGACTTCTAATGGCTACTGAGTGTGATAATGCTCCATGTCAGAGAGCAGAAGTCATCTCACACTGACTTCATGAACTTGGCAATGATGTTTAATATTTAGCAGCAGCATTTTTCCAGTCACTTGATCTGAATCCAAAGGAACGCCTTTGGGATGTGGTAAAACAGAAGATTCGCAGCATGAAAGACTTTAAAAATTAACATGGGCCAGAACCACAAAGGAATGTGTGTATATATATATATATATATATATATATATATATATATATATATATATATATATATATATATATATATATATATATATATATATAATGTGTATGTGTGTGTGTGTGTGTGTGTGTGTATGTGTGTGTAAATAAATGTCTCTCTCCTCTCTATATTTCTCTCTCTCTCTCATATCATTTCCTCTCACACATTGCTGGTGTTGCGCTTTTATAAATAAAGGCTCATTAGCACTCGACTCTTCAGGCGGCACTCTGTCTGTTTATCTGAGTGGGAAGGTGAGTGTGCTTTGTAGCTCATCACCCTAAGTGTGAGGGTGTGTACCTGTGAGTGTCAGACGAGTAAGAGAGACAGACAGTGAGAGAGAGGAGTGAGAGAAAGGGGGGGGGCAAGAGATCTATGTGTACTGCTTATAAATACAAAAACAAGACACAATTAAAGAAGGTAGTTTGGTTCCAAATTGTTTTAAAACTGTATTTTATATCATTTATATCATCAATTTCAAATTTTATATGTAATACATAGAATTTTTTTTCTCTCATGACGGCATTAAAGTGATTTCTACATCCTCAAAGTTCAACCTCACTCAGCCCTTGTTCAGGGGATTTATTCTGATGTTCAGAGTTTCCTGTTAAAACACTAGGGATGATCTGGACTACATTATAAACACACCAAACTTTTATTTGGCCTCTTGATGCTGAAACTTCATCCTGTGTGTCCTGAATGGGTGGGAAACTGGGTCAACCTGTTCATATATGCTGTCTGTGTATGTGCGTGCTACATGGACAATATGCAATGCAAACAATTACACACATACAGTCATAAATCATCATAAATTTAAGCATCATAAATCCACTTTACCATCAGTATGAAGCAGAATGCAGCTCAAGAGATGGAAACATTTAGGCTGTTCACTTTCATCACCAACAAAAACGTTACAAGATAATAGAGCCTAAATTGTTACAGATGAAGACCAGCCGTGGAAACACTGTGCTGCTAGAGACCTCTGCTCAGTGGCTGAGGAGCGTAGGGTGGGCCATTGGTTAATAGGAAGAATGGTTAGCTTATCTTTCATGCTTTGTTTTGTTTTTCATGTTTATAAGTTTGTGGTCATTTTCAGTATGTAAGGGAAGACTGTAGTAAAGGTTCTCCTTGAATGAACAGCTTTGCTCAAGTATCATTATTTAAAACTGTGGTTGATGGAAAAAGGTGGCACAAAAAGGCAGATATAATACATTAAAAGTTATAAAAGGGCCACCACATACATTTCTGCTCATTAATGTTACTTACACAGGCTCAAACTGAAGGTTCGGCTATATATTTAGACCTCAAACACAAAATCAGCTTTATATTCATGAAGGTATGATGGCAGATGTAATAATCCTTCACTTACATACTCAGAAGGCACACTGGTCAAGCTCTCTTTCGCAATCAGATCGCATTACAGATCTGCACATTGTGTGCAATTACACATATCTACCAGAGAGGTCTCCAAATTCCCGAAACTTAAATAGTGCAGCTTTTTAAGTTCAGTCATATTAGCTTCTGCCCATCAGCAACATCAGCAAACAACAGTGTTAGGAACTTTGACCATCAGAATGCCTCCAGGTTAGGTGTAATGTGGCCAGATGAGATGGGTGAGAGACCAATCAAAGCAGAGTATGGTGGCGCTTCTTAGGAGAGGACATGTGGCTATTATGCACAGTTGTGAATAAAGAGCATTAACTGAGAACGTTTTGCTCCGTGCAGTTGATTCTAATATGGATGGAAATGGTGCGCTCACAATATATGGTAATTAGGCTTCAATGACAAGAAGCTACTACAAGAGCATTTCCACCCCTGCACAAACGTTCCAAAAATGCTTTCATTTTCTCATTTATTTTATGTCATGCAAATAGCGTTTTGATAGATTGCATACTTGGGGTGACTTTAAAATACTTTAGTCAATTCAGAACCATCCAGTTCTTACCTAATTCCCACTGAAAGCTGCAAACGTCTTATCTGATGGTTTTTTGTCTGGAGCTACACAGTGAGGTTACAGTAGAGGTTAATGGGGGCCGAGATCACTCATAAACAAGGCCTAAAAAGTTCTAAATATACACTTCAGTAATGCCCTTGTCGCAATACGGCAATATATGTCTTAGGATTAAGACCCATTTCTTACTTTCAGATAGTATATTATGTTTTGTGAGGCTTTACTGAGAGTAGAAACAGGCTGTGTGCTGTCAAAGTAGGACCGCCAATAAAGTAAAAAAAAAAGACTAAAGTACATATTCATTCACAAGATAATCTGAGTGTATTCATCCTGACAGTGCAGAAGCCAGTATGACAACGATCACCAATGTATGATTTATTGCAATAGTGGCCTATTGATGGTTGCACAGTGCTCAATTTAACAGGCAATAACACAGGACGGGTAGTAATACAATGAGATTAAGGCAAGAAAAGTAAAAACAGGTATGATAACCAGCCTTAAAGAGGGATTTCAGCAAATGTTCAAAAATAATCCAGCCCTTGAGATCTAAACACAGTCATTCAGAGGGGTTGGATGTGAAATGGTTCACTATAGAGAAACTTTTAGACTCTGATTTCTTTATAGTGGCAGCGATAGGATCAGGGTCTATGACACAAAGACGTTTTAATAATTATCCAAAACCACATCCATGTGCGTCTTTTGATTTTTATATGTCGTGTTAATGACGTTAAGGACTTTTTTGCCTTACAGTGAACTCCTGCATGTACTCCTCCAGCATTAATGGATTACAGTAAATTAAATAAAATACATTTTAAGCCCAAATTTTATCACATAATTATCATAAAACAATGTATTAAACATCAGGTAAAGCACATCTAACCATTTAGTATCTTTATTGTTCTGTGAGGGTTTTCAAAGGTATTAAACTCCTGAGATGTCTGGTTCCTATTAGCGCCACTGTGAATAATTCTGACTTGCTAAGTTTCTCCAGAACAAAGCATTTCACACTAAACCACTCCGAATTACTCTTTTTTTAAATCTCTACTATGTTCATCTTTAAGCAGTAAATGATGCTACAAGTTCTGTTGTAAATGATGTTACAACAGAAAGCTTAGAATCTTTAAAGATTTTAATATTTCATCAAATAAAACATAAAATTATATGAAAGTGATGTTGTATCTGACAATGCTGAAAATTCACAGGTGCTCTCCAGAAACAGAAAGCCATACAGCATAGAACACTAATCAATACAGCCTCTATTCAGAGGACTAGACAATACATAATTTGCTAATCCATATTGTGATACTGATATTACAGAGGGCTATGTTATACAAATGAGCCAGTGTCATGTCAGCATCCCACTAGTTTTGAAGAATCATGGCCTCATTTTGGAGAATATCGATCATGTCATTTATTGTAAGGTGTATTAAAATCACAACATGTAGCTGTATTGTCCACATCACACAATTCTGCTATAACGTGATGTGATGTTTTTGTAGGTCCTACATACTACATATTTTCAGCTATTTTTTCTGTTCATCTATTATTTTATTGGAATTTATGTTGACACATGCGATTCCTTTTACATCTTCTGCTTGGCAAATAATCCAATTTCAAATCCCTATCAAAATTATCATAATTTTATTAAGTTTTTATTAAGAGATTTCCAAAACAAGTTTAAAAACATTAAAAGATACAGAGAAGACTGGACTCCTAACAACCATGTAAGACCTGCTAGACCAAAAAAGCTGACATCATATAAAAAGCTCTTCTTTTACTTCAGCTCTGAAACAATCCACAGGTGTTTCTGTCCATCCTGTTACTGAGAAAAGGAAAAAAAAGAAAAACGAAGCAAATTCAAAAGAAAATAGCTGCTGGTTTTCTTAAGACAATGGATGTCTTAGGACACCTCAGAGTCCAGACCTCACTGAATGTGCCTGAGGTAACTTGGTTTGTGAGAAACAGAAACTGTTTAACTTTGGAGGGGCAGAAAAAAAAACATCCCTGTGTTCTGAAGAGTGGAAGCTGTGAACACACTAAACACTGAGAACATGAATATCTTACTCATATACTTAACATTTAATGACTGTTTTGACTGTCTTTCGCTCTCTCTCTCTCTCTCTCTCTCTCTCTCTCTCTCTCTCTCTTTCGCTCTCTCTCGTCTCTCAGTGGGCAACCCTCATAATTACTAACACACTGGCTGTGTCATGACAGAAGAGATGACTCCCCCAGGGTGTTGTGTGATAGCAGGGTGTTTGTGTGCGCGTGTGTGTGTGTTATTATCATTGCCTCATACGTTTAACCCCCCGCTGCATAAGCACGCTGCGGCCCACCAGCCATCCCCACTTGTTTTCCATCTGTCATAGACTGTAATTAACACACACGCTGGCATGTGTGATGAATGTGAATATGGAGAGTATTTTAGTATCACACAAACACACACACACACACACACACACACACACACACAAGCAGAAGGTTAAGCTCTAACCAAATGCCTCAAATGGCCAGGCACTGTCCCTGACCAGTCTGAATTCTTCACAATTTCCCCTCCCACAGGATCCACCTCATAAATAAATCATTCAGCATGAGCTCCTAGACAGCACCAGTACACAAACACAGAAAAGAAAATAGCAGCGATCACATTATTTGCATCATTATCATGTAATATGCATGTTCAAAAGTATCCAGACACCCACTCTAACTAGTGCATGCAGAAACTTTAACACAGGTTTAGGTGCACACACACACACACACACACACACAGCTGGTAATAACTCCAAAGAAGAGCACTGACCAGTAGAATGGGACCAGCCCCACATGATCCTAAGGATGACTTTAAATGTTAGTAGCTTGAGATCTACACAATCTACATGAAAATAAATTGTACATGAGTAACATAACGTAAAGCGTCTCGCGACTCACTTTAAGCTTAGCTGTGAGTCTTTAGTTTACAATAACAGTCAGAGAAGTTAATAAAAAGAATGAAATTGTCTATTATATTAATAATATCAGCAATAACAATAAAACAGTAATACTAGTAATAACTTTACATACACAACAATCCTTATACTAACATGGACGCATGTTTTTTACGTGCACAAATGCTGCAGTTATACATTCCATTTAAAGCCGTATACCAAATAACAAAGTCACAAGCACAGCTTACCTTGTGCAGCAATATTACTAGGCATGCACTAAATTCTGGCCTGGTACCAATATCCAATATTTTACAATATTGAAAACATGTCTCTATTTTAATTCCTTTATACATTTGAGCACAACAGATGAAGTTATTAAACAACTTAAGTTTGGGAAAACTCCTCCTTTCCTTCATCACACGCTCTATATAAACCACTCCTCTGCCCTCACCTTCTCGTGATGAAATTTGCACCCCACCACCTCCCCAGCTCCTCCATCTCTTCCAAATTGTACTTACTCTTCGCTTGGCAAAGGGGGAGTCTGGCTTCAAAACCTAGCAGCAGAAGCCACCCAAAACTCCAGCCACAAGTTTCTCAGAGTTTCCCCTCCTTGCCCTGCCTTAGTGGTCCGCACTTCGCAAACTGCACATTATATTCTGTGCAAGATTCATGATGAATGGACCAATAGAAATGCTCCAAAATAACATGGAAACAATTCTGGTTCCATTGGCTTACATTGAAAGTAAAACCTATTTTGGAGATGCTTGTTATTTGGACAGCAGCAATATGCATATTATTTACATGAAGCGTGCCCTAATTCATGCGAATGATTAAAGAAAGAATAAAACAAAGAATATTCAGCAGGCCCAAGACCCGGTGGGTGTCCTCATAGGTGGAGCTTAGTGGTAAACAGGTATTATGAAGTGATGTAATCTTTTTACTGGCAGTAATGATGTCAGAATCATATCAGTATCAGCTGCTAAGTAATCCCATCAGACCAACGCTTGCATTTGGTCGATATTTATTGTATTCTGGAAGAGGGCTGTTAATGTTACGATGATGCTGTGCTACAGCAACGCAGCTTAAGACGCTGATACTTTACATGGCACAGCGGCCAAAAATAAACTAGAAACCACTGGATTTAATGGAGTTATGTACACCAGAGCTGAGATGCCCTGGTGGTCCATGATGGTGCTTAGTAACCTTCAGTTTCTCAACGAGTCACAGTGCACCACACAGCAGTTTGCCATCACTATATTAAAGTCATACTGACACCACTGGAAGCTACTGGAGATCAAATATGCCTAAAAATGTTCACAGAGACAGGCAGCCTGTCTTTTACATAAACAGAGAAACGCTAATGTTAAGTTACCCCAGCTAACATTTCTAGCCTAGCCTTTGTTCAGCATGTATCCCTCAGTTGGAAAACAGTGTGTGGATTTAGTAGGAAACGGAAACCAAGCATGATGAGTGATGCTGAATTTAATTTTATTTATACGAGTAGAGTGTAAACGTGAACTTGAAGCTAACTTTAACTGGCTCTACCTATTATAGAGAGGGGGTTGCTGTCTATCCACTGTGCAGTTAAACTGAGAATACTCACAGAGGATACTGAAATGAACTCATATCAGATGTCCAAATGTCTGTGGTAAGCCTAATGGATGTCACATTACCGTCAATGAGCTTGTGGCGATGGCTGGGTTTGGTGTAATGTGGCTCAAGATGTTCAAGCAGCTGTTAAAACCCAACATCCTCCACAATAGAAAACGGCTGATCTCCTAGGGTAATAAGTTCCTTCACCTTTGCTGTAATACTTGTGGCTTTGGGGCTGTTTTCTATTGATTATTATCTCTTATTTCTGAGTAGTTGCAGGTTTCGCTTGTGTATAGGAGACATCTTAAGCTGCGTTGCTGTAGCGCAGCCAGCATCACCGTAACATTAACAGCCCTCTTCCAGAATACAAAAAATATCGACCAAATGTAAGTGTTGGTCTGATGGGGTTACTTAGCAGCTGATACTGATATGATTCTGACATCATTACTTCTGAAACAGCCAGTAAAGAAATTACATCACTTCATAATACCTGTTTACCACTAAGCTCCACCTATGAGGACACCCACCAGGTCTTGGGCCTGCTGAATATTCTTTGTTTTATTCTTTCTTTAATCAGTCGCATGAATTAGGGCATGCTTCATGTAAATAATATGCGTATCACTGCTGTCCAAATAACATGCATCTCCAAAATAGCAACTTTACAGGATAGTTTCACTTTCAATGTAAGCCAATGGAACCAGAATTGTTTCCATGTTATTTTGGAGCATTTCTATTGGTCCATTCATCATGAAACTTTCACAGGATATAAAGAGCAGCTGTTGTGTTCAAATAACACAGCAGAATGAAAATCAACACAAATGGAGATATATGTTTGTCTTTGGACAGCAACAGTATTAGTGAAAAGTGGGGCGTGTATGTTGTGAATGGTATATAAATAAGCTACTGAATGCTGGTGCCTATCTAGATCATCAATGGTGCCCAAAGTACTGCTTGTTATGTTGCTGTATGACAGTTTCCTGAATGTAGTATGTAGTTCCTATGTCTTTCCGGACGCACAAATCTGCTCTCGTTTCTAGGCACTTTGATGAATAGGGGCTGCTGGGTATTTGGAAAATGTGTTTCCAAATTTTAATCATTACCATTCCACAGGAAGTGCTTACGGTAGCTGCTCTTTAACTTCTGTGCTTACTAGTGCTGTCTGGGAACACATGCTGAGGTGTTTCCTATGTAAGAGGAGGTACTGGGGAATTCATGACGCCACTACTGATATGCAGGTATAGGTGATATATCACCCGGCGCTGTGACCACTGCAACAGCAGTAGAAAGCAGAACAAATGCAGAAGTGGGTCACAGAAACAGCACTCGCGTTCTCCTCCTAAACATGTGGAAAGACTGCTGGAGCTGGAGAAACAGAAGGCGAGTGAGGGAGGGGACAGCAGAAGGAGGAGAGACTCAGGACAGAGGGTGGGAAAGAATGAGAAAAACGACAGGAGCATAAGGAAAGAATCCCGGTGACTAATGACAAACAGCAGAACGTCTGCACTGCAAACAATATTAGGACACAGTTATAAGAGTCGGTCACTGATTTGTTTTTTGATTGATGTTATTATGAATGCTGATAACCAATGTTATTACATTAGGCCTGTCATGATCATGAGCTTTTAGCTGACTATTAATGGGACTATAAATAAATGTGATTAACAGTTGTTTTGGCTGATAGAGCAGCACTCCTATATGTTGATGTATATATAGGAGCTCCAAGGAATACATACACTGCTTAAACAAATGAAAGGAACATTCCATCCCCACAGTGTAACATCAAGTCAGGGATATCAATCTGTCCATTTATCAAGCGAGAGCGCTGGTAAATCAATTTCACCTGATTCTGTATGAATGAAAGTGACACTGGAGGTGGACCCTGGACAAATGAAGGTGCACCCGAGAGGCAACATCAAGGTGACCCTCAAAAAAGGGAAAGGTTTTGTTGGTGGTGGCCACAGAATTACTCTTTTCTAATCCTTACTGACTGATTCTTCTGTAGTTTTGCATATTCCTAGTGTCCCTGTCACTACTAGTAATATGAGGTGGCACTTGCTTGAGGAAGGCCAGCTCGTCCAGCATGCCCCATCCATATTTGATGTTCGCTGTGTCTCCCAGCACAGTTTTAAGAGCATAGAGGGGATACCAGGACATGGGCCATTACCTGAGGACAGCTGGACAAGGCTGAAGAAGGGTGTCATCCTAGCAGCAAGACCCAGTATCTGCTTCTTTGTGCAAGGAGGAACAGGAGGAGCACTGCCAGAGCCCCACAAAATGACCCCAAGTGGGATACTGGTGTGTATATTTCTGACCAAACTGTCAGAAACAGACTCCCTAAGGATGAGACTCACATGAGGGCCCCATGTCCTCTAATGGGACCTGTGCTCACATCCCAGCACCATGCAGATCGACTGGCATTTGCCACAGAACACCAGAATTGGCAGTTCTGCCATTGGTTCTCCTGCCAAAAAAAAGCAACCATGACTCCTGTAGTATTTCTACATAGTGGCTCTTGCATAATGAGTCCTGGTAGCTTTAAACTGAGAAACAGCTGGAACTCAAATAAACAAACACTCACTCCTTCCATCGGAAAAATGTTCAAGCACCATGTCCAGAACTAGCTGTTTTTCATTACCCATTACAGGTTTTCTGCTTTCTTCACCTCAATCCAATGCATGACCCAAAACCTGGAACCAACTGTAGAAAATAATTGTAGTCATCTTAAATAATTACTATTGCCATTACGTAAAAATTGTGACAGACCTATAATACGTAACGCAGTACTCTCTGGCAAAGGTTGGGTAGGAACAATACAATGACCTCTAGCACACAGCAGAGAAGATCAAGACATATCTTTCAAACGAAGTAGCTTCTGATGTTCTCAGGATGATGGACTGACCATGCCTGAGTCCAGAACGCAACATCACTGAGTATGTTTGAGGTAACTTGAATTGTGAGAATCAGAAACCAACTTCTAAAACTGAACTTTGGAGGGTCAGAACTTTAAGTCCAGACCTGGAATGTGTTTGGGATTTGTTGGGTCACAAGAAATGGAAAATGCAACCAACTTTTAAGACAGAACTTTGTAGGTGTAGAAAAAAGTGAAAATAGATCTTTTGAAAAAGTGTGGCGGTTAAAATAATAATAAAAGATGCCGAGGCTTTTACTGTGTCATTTTTGGTTATGCCTCTGTTTTCTGAAAACTGCATAAAATGTATTACATAATAATAATTATCATAAATTATCATAAGTGAAGCACATTTACAGTCGAGCTTGTGTGTTTCTCCACATGGGTTTCTAAACACATCAGTTAACAAGACTTTAAAACAGCCAATAAAAACCTACATTTACATACAGTCTGCTCCTAATGCAATAAAAAACTGTATCTAGACGCATACCCACTTATTTCATTTTAACAGCCACGTCTATGCTTTGGTTTCTGGCACAGTTAATACTTCATACAGTTTAGAAAAAGCACTATAAAATGTGGTTGGTAGACATTCAGGAACTTACATCACTAAGTGTTTATTCCTAATGCAATACAAGACGTGCTATAAAATGTGCTGTTTTGGACACACATGCGTGATGGCTATGCGGTCAGTGCAGGCGTTTGAGCAATGTCTTACATTTGCTGTTGGCCACAGTCTTGTACACACTTGGCAGTACTGGTACAAAGTTGCACTCAAACACACACAGCAAAATGTGCGGCTTGGAACCCCCTTGATGTGAGCTGTTGAACCAGCACATATTCTCTAACTGCTCAGCAAATGAATTAAAAAAATTTTTGAAAAATAATAAAAAAAACACCAGAAAGTGGTTGAGGGTGATGTATTTATCTTCAAATTAAAGGAATCAACATTACTTGTGTGGAGAAAAACCAGGCTCAAATATGCTGTGTGGCTTAGAGCCGAGTTTTTTCAGACTACATCATATGACTTTACACATTAAGGTCACACGAACAGCCTCAAAAAAAAGTACTGGCTCGGTGTTTAGGTCTCATATGTATTATACAGATGAAAATGTGGATGGCAATAGTAGATCATTCACCTACATCCTAGTTTTGACTGAGTTCTCTTTGAATACTCTTTCAACACTATCACAGTCATTATATTCATACACTCTGTTACATGCTGTTACACATTTTCACCAGAGAGGTCTCCAAATCCACAAATCATACATACAGCTGACAAGCTCTTCTATAGTTTTCCTCCATAATCCAAATTTCTTCATATTCCCACATCACCACGGTTTTTCTTACCATTTATAAAGTCCTATTTGGATTGGACTACTTTATTGTGGGACATCTATAAAAAAATAACATGTCTGCTCAGTGACAAAATTCACACGTCCAGGCCGCAACAGAATAACTACAGGAGTCATTTCTAAGGACATGGATGTTTTTCATTACACTCTATGGGCATGAAAAGTTGATGAGAGTGTACATTTAAAGAAACGCTTTGGTGATAAAGTGCATACGGTGCAGCTGCATACACGAAGCTGCCGTTATAATTACCTCTTCATTATAATCAGTCTGCAAGATCTCGTCTCACTGACCTTATTTTGTTTCCTCTGGTTAATGCTCCTCAGTCTAGAGAGGAGGTTCCACCACATGACCAAGTTAATGGGTGAAGAACGGTAAGAATAGCAAACCCACTGACTCAAGACACATTTCTAGTAGAAAATGGAAACCAGAAATACCACCTATTTGTAGATATACTTCTTTTTAGGTCTAGGTTTATAGACACTTATAAAGGCCCACAAGCTATTGACCTTAAGATTGCATTAACATGCTCTATTTCTTAGCTGAACATTTATTAGCATTACATTTACATCCTCCTCCTCTCGTTAGATGTATATTAAGTGTTTAATTTGTAAAACTGTCAAGTCAATGTACTTCGAAAGTAATTTTCTCACACTGCTGATGCTGAAGGAGACATAATTAGGAACTAAGTCATATGCAGAGGGCTTCTGATGACACAGCAGTTGTCAGTGGCTTTCCTGAGAGAGGCCCATTTACATCAGTCTTAACGTCAGGGTGCTTTAAAAATGTAGGAAAGCATATTAGAAGTACAAAATCACTGATTTTTCACTGAAACTTCTTTGAATAGATCTGGCTGAAGGGAAACTCCTGGAACATGGTGAAGATGAGGTTCTCTACTCTATTCTTAAGAAGTCACCAGAAGCGATAGCCCAGTATGAGCAACACATTTTTACAGGTAAACAGTGGTCACAGTCCAAAACCGATTTTTGGACCGAAAAGGCCTATGGGCCTTGGCCCCCCAGTGGGCCGTGGTGGTACTGCTGGAGGAGGTATTATTTGTTACAGTATAGACAAATACTTTTAATTATTTTCAAAAATAAAACGTAATATACACATATGTATCAAGCTCATTGACTGTTCTGGCAAATGCTAGATAGTTCTATTTATATTTTCAGTGCATGTGAAGCATATGGAACTCATCCAACTCGTTCAAAAAGAAACACTCTAAGGCTGAGATATCTATAGCTGAAGTGGCCACCATCTTTTGGATTGAGGAAACATAAACATAAACATAAACAAAACAAATATACACCATACCTAGTGCTACATGCATAAGAACTGAAAAACAAGTTCCTTAGGTTTCTTTTCAAGTGAAGCCGTCACTTAAAGACTAAACACAGCAAATACGTATATTATTTCTAAGCGTCTAAGCAGAACAATAACTGCATTCTACAAGAAATTACAACTCTGTTAATATATTATTTATATTATATCCCAGCACTCTTCATTTGCTTAATTTGTAAAACATCAGGTAATGGAACACTAAAGGTGGGGTGATCCAGCAAGTGGCAGTGAGGGAAAAGGTCCTGGAACGCATAGACACAACAGTGCTTCAAGTGTCCATCTAACATAGTAGCATTCTATACAATAATATAATCCTAGCTTCAATGAATGCAGTAAGGACCTGCAACCATCAAATCTCAGAGATGCCACTGGACGAATAGCTTTTGGTGTCCTACAAAAAAAAGACTTCAAAGAGGTGGTGGATCCACATAAATAAGTTCTGGAACACAAGTTCTTGTTCCGGCAAGATCCAGCACAAATTAAGCACTGCCAGCACTCATTGGGTGGAAGGCAGACACCCTGGACAGTGTGCCAGTCTATCAAAGGGCAGACACTCTCCCACACACTCACCTCTTGGGCAGTTAAGTATCTCCAACTAACCTGACTACATGTCTTTGGACTGAGGCAGGAAATCCATACCAAAACGGGGAAAACATGCAAAATCTTCACCTGGTTGCCCAGCCAGGGAATTGAAACCAGGCCCTGTGTCACTGTGTTTTGAGCTCTTCAAATGTAAATGTGCAAAAACTATTTCTCATTCCATTGAACTTCACTGTTGTTAGCATTCTGCTTAGCTTGTCCAACTTAGCAGCAAGTCCACATGAGGACTAAACACTGATAGGCCAGTACAGTTGACTTCAAAGAGCACTGTGATTATCCTTTTTATCAGTAAAGAACCACCATGCTATGCTATAACATACAATAAACATACCTGTCTATAAAACATTTATCCAGCCTCTTCATAAGATGATTCTGTCTTAAAGAAACCCCTTACTAGCCAGTGAGGGGCACACAGTAAAAATTCAATTATAAAGACATTGTAGTTATCAGCTAGCTAATGGAACCTTCAGGTCTGATTCTCATTCTTTTTCAGAATGAATCTTTTTCTCCAGGCAGGTATAATGTGTTCTCCTCACAGCTCTCCTCCCTCAAACAAGTCATAAATGAGCTTGGCTCATTCTCCTGAACCCTGTCCCCTCTGCTGTGTTACTATTTGTTTTTCTCTTCAGGAGATAAATGTTCCCAAGATGCCGTGCTGTCAGGAGGCAGTATTGGAGTCTTCCATTACATCCAGCTGAGGTCAGAGGTCAACGTGGACCACACTCCATAACTGAGTGCATGCAGTGCATCACTCTCTCACACAGAGGATGTGGGGGTGGGGGAGGAAAACATGAATCTCTGAGAACAGCAGTGTGTGACCAGCTGGTCTGATAACTGGTAGAAAGCCAAACGTGAGATCACACAAGTATTCTATACAAATCAGTATTCTATACACACAAGTATTCTATACACATCAGTATTCTATACACACAAGTATTCTATACACATCAGTATTCTATACACACAAGTATTCTATACACATCAGTATTCCATACACACAAGTATTCTATACACATCAGTATTCCATACACATCAGTATTCCATACACACAAGTATTCTATACACATCAGTATTCCATACACATCAGTATTCCATACACACAAGTATTCTATACACATCAGTATTCCATACACATAAGTATTCTATACACATCAGTATTCTATACACATAAGTATTCCATACACAGAAGTACTCTATACACACAAGTATTCTATACACATCAGTACTCCATACACATTAGTATTCCATACACACAAGTATTCTATACACATGAGTATTCCATACACATAAGTATTCTATACACATAAGTATTCCATACGCATAAGTATTCTATACACATCAGTATTCTATACACATAAGTATTCCATACGTATAAGTATTCTATACACATAAGTATTCTATACACACAAGTATTGTATACACATCAGTACTCCATACACACAAGTATTCTATACACACAAGTATTCTATACACATCAGTATTCTATACACACAAGTATTCTATACACATCAGTATTCCATACACATAAGTATTCTATACACATCAGTATTCCATACGCATAAGTATTATATGCACATAAGTATTCTATACACACAAGTATTCTATACACACAAGTATTCTATACACATCAGTACTCCATACACACAAGTATTCTATACACACAAGTATTCTATACACATCAGTATTCTATACACACAAGTATTCTATACACACAAGTATTCTATACACATCAGTACTCCATACACACAAGTATTCTATACACATCAGTACTCCATACACACAAGTATTCTATACACATCAGTACTCCATACACACAAGTATTCTATACACATCAGTATTCCATACACATAGGTATTCTATACACATCAGTATTCCATACGCATCAGTATTCTATACACATCAGTATTCCATACGCATCAGTATTCTATACACATCAGTATTCCATACGCATCAGTATTCTATACGCATAAGTATTCTATACGCATAAGTATTCTATACACATAAGTATTCCATATGCATAAGTATTCCATACGCATAAGTATTCTATACGCATAAGTATTCTATACACATCAGTATTCTATACACACAAGTATTCTATACACATCAGTATTCCATACACACAAGTATTCTATACACATCAGTATTCCATACACATCAGTATTCCATACACACAAGTATTCTATACACATCAGTATTCCATACACATCAGTATTCCATACACACAAGTATTCTATACACATCAGTATTCCATACACATAAGTATTCTATACACATCAGTATTCTATACACATAAGTATTCCATACACAGAAGTACTCTATACACACAAGTATTCTATACACATCAGTACTCCATACACATTAGTATTCCATACACACAAGTATTCTATACACATCAGTATTCCATACACATAAGTATTCTATACACATCAGTATTCTATACACATAAGTATTCCATACGTATAAGTATTCTATACACATAAGTATTCTATACACACAAGTATTCTATACACATCAGTACTCCATACACACAAGTATTCTATACACACAAGTATTCTATACACATCAGTATTCTATACACACAAGTATTCTATACACATCAGTATTCCATACACATAAGTATTCTATACACATCAGTATTCCATACGCATAAGTATTATATGCACATAAGTATTCTATACACACAAGTATTCTATACACACAAGTGTTCTATACACATCAGTATTCTATACACACAAGTATTCTATACACACAAGTATTCTATACACATCAGTATTCTATACACACAAGTATTCTATACACATCAGTATTCTATACACACAAGTATTCTATACACACAAGTATTCTATACACATCAGTACTCCATACACACAAGTATTCTATACACATCAGTACTCCATACACACAAGTATTCTATACACATCAGTATTCCATACACATAGGTATTCTATACACATCAGTATTCCATACGCATCAGTATTCTATACACATCAGTATTCCATACGCATCAGTATTCTATACACATCAGTATTCCATACGCATCAGTATTCTATACGCATAAGTATTCTATACGCATAAGTATTCTATACACATAAGTATTCCACACGCATAAGTATTCCATACGCATAAGTATTCTATACGCATAAGTATTCTATACGCATAAGTATTCTATACACATCAGTATTCTATACGCATAAGTATTCTATACACATAAGTATTCTATACTCATAAGTATTCCATACGCATAAGTATTCCATACACATAAGTATTCCATACGTATAAGTATTCTATACACATCAGTATTCCATACACATAAGTATTCTATACACATCAGTATCCCATACACATCAGTATTCTATACACATCAGTATTCTATACGCATAAGTATTCTATACACATCAATATTCCATACGCATCAGTATTCTATACACATCAGTATTCTATACGCATAAGTATTCCATACGCATAAGTATTCTATACACATAAGTATTCCATACACTTTAACTGTTAGCAAGACCACCCATATTGTATTTAGATGTCAAATCCATCTAAATAATGACTAGGGCTGTAAGAAAATTGGTATATTATGTTTTGTGATACTGTATCGATTCACAAAAACAGAGTATCAATACACAGATTCCGTGGCCATGGCCATTTTCAGCTGCGCTCCAACATTAACAAGCAGCACAAGGGCGCAATGCTATTGCAAGTATTGGCAAACCTGTTCATATAGTGGTGTGTTTTAATAGTAAGATCTGAAAAATCTCTGTATATCACTTTGCCTGCAGTATCGCAGTATATTGTGATATATTGAATTGTGCCCGCTGTATCACGATACATATGTATTGTATCGTCAGGTTCTTGTCAAAACATAGCCCTAATAAGTGCCCCATCACATGTCATGTGGGGAACCACAGGGACGCAAATGGAATAGTGACAATTTTTTTTTACCCTATTTTAACATCATATTTAGCATAGAATACTAAATCACTGCATCAGCATCCTAAATTGCAATATTTAATGTTGACTTATTATGTTGGATTAAAACAGCAGACATAATGCTCTTCAGATTATTATTCTACAGTCAAATATTCTTTGTAGGGTCTCTTTTTAAAATCACCAGTAAAACCCTTATATTCTGGGCTTGCTCTAATTTGTTTGCACAGGATTCTACCTCTACCTCTTATTCCAACACACTTTGGAAAGAACCCGATGAAATAATACATATTGTGACACAGAGGCTACGACTCCATATATTTCAATATGTTGCAATACTGTAAATGAGGTAATATATATGATTGTGCTAAAAACAAATTTTAGGAAAACTGTCATAGTACAAAAATGATGAAGCTAGGTTTGCTAACGCTAACTTTAGCAGAGCACTCTTACACTGCTTGTTTACACTGGAGTGCAAAATGGTGGGTCAGGGATTTAAACACAACACAACATGAGCTGCTGTCTGGCACAAATCTTTGCATGTGACCTCCAAATTAAAAATGTTTGTTCTGTTTTTGAGCATCAAAACTAAACCACAAAATCTAATACTGTGATACACATATATAATGATATTTTCTTACACCCCTATGGGAAACCATACACCTTAGCAACACATAACTCTATCAAGCAATACCCTGCAACATCATTGCAACCTCTAAGCACCACCATAGCACCTACCCAAAACAAATCAATGGTGTTTTGTAAGTGCTTTACCGTTTGAGGCATCATGGAAGCAGTAAGCAGAACTGGCTTTGACCAGTAAAAGGTTTGTTCAGAAACTTGCTCTTTGTAGTTACTTTAGTTTCACAGTGTTAACTGAATTACTGTAGCATTCTGTCTGTAGCTGCACAGCTCCACATGTCTGTCTCCCTTTATTAGGCTTTTTACTAGATTAGACTTATTCATTCTGCATGCTTATAATGTTAGTTCAATGTTTAAATCAGAAAAAAACATCACCTTTAAAAAAAGCCACCTTTATACCTATAATCTATAGAGATGGAAGGATCGTTTGGCTATGTATCGGTATTGGTCGATTTTTAATCAAAATAGGTGATCAGTGATCGGCCGATATTTCTCCAATTTATCCGATCCCGAGAGCCGATGGATGGCGTTAAACAAATGAGCCTAGCACAAAACAAACAACTCAGAACACCATGCAGACAAGATCTGACCGGTACGAACAGTACAGCAGCAACAATTCAAGATCTACATTTAATGATTACAGACTGTCATTTAAAATAACAGAGTCTGTGTTTAATGACTGCATTTTTTACTGCATTTATTTAATTTGCTTTTTTAGTTTTAAATTAAGGATCTAAATTTTATGATATTGTATTGGGGATATTTGTTTAATTTACTTTGTTTATGTACTGATAATTTTGTTAAAAATGTTTCACATGAGCTCCTTAAAAATGGCAATAAACCAGTTTCGACCATGTATCATGACTTGCTTGCGCTAAAGACTACATGTAGCCCTGCCGTGTCGTAAACCCCCTTCTCTATCGGCCGATCGTGCTGAAAGGTAATCGGCGAACGGAATCGGCCTCAAAAGCGCTGATCGGTCCATCTCTAACAATCTATTAATGTTACATTTATGCAGTCAGGCAAGAAAGAGTGATGGTGTTATGTGAGTTACGTGTGATGTTATGTGAATTACGTGTGATGTTATGTGAGTTACGTGTGATGTTATGTGAGTTACGTGTGATGTTATGTGAGCTTAATGAAAGAACTATTGGGCATCTTCATGTGGATCATGGAGACTACAACTCGGCCTAGAAGTTCCCAAAGCAGGTCACAGCCTCCAGCAGTCAGCTCTACTCCTCAGACTACATCATATACTTATGTACATATAAAGATTGTCATTAGACAGATACAAATAAACACACAGACACACACACACACAGAAAGCTCTTTCAGATGCACATCACATTGGCAACAGTTCCTGTTTGCCACAATCGATAGAGCAAATCCTTCTGTGCTAACACCATCACCTCGACATATAATCAATACACACACACTTATCATACACCTTGTCCTGGCTCTGAACGCACACAAGCTCTTTGCCAAATGTGAGGTGAACCACTGAGATTTCTGTCCTCCATATCATACTTTATGCTGGAGGTCTAGATTTCTACATCTGTTTATACTAGCAGTCTGATTATGACTCCACACTGAAAAACAGATACATTTAAGCTACACTTTAAATGCAAACTTAATTTCCACTGAAAACATATTCCTCCTTCCCAATCTTGATTTTCTATTCACTTACTTCCGGTAATAAATGTGTTGATGGCCTTCCCTGACTCTACATCCCACTTCTGACACCACAGTGGAGTTATGCAGAAGAAACGTCAGGGAAGTAACAAGGAGTGGGGGGGGGGGGGGGGGGGGGGGGGGGGGGGCATTTCTAGCATTTCTGTCAGACCTACAGAAACAGTTCAGGTGACAGAAAAGCCCTGTATATTTTCAGCAGTCATGGCAGACCATGACAAAAGCAATGCAAGCAAGCTAACCCATAAAAAAGAAAACTACAAAACAGTGATCTCCTTAATATCTCTGTAGTTTCTCCCACACAACAATGAGATCAGACAGAAAGACAACATAAGACAAGTCTCCTGCTGCTCAGATAAAGGCCTTAGTAGTCTCACACATGTTTCTTCTATTGTATAAAGCTGTTAAACCTTTAGCAAATCAGAAGACATTTAGGAGAAACATCTGCGACAAATATGATGCACAAATGAAACACAGTGAAAATCTCCAGTATGTGTCCTGAGCCATCCAGGAGCAACATTTGAGAAATAAAAGTATCCTCTGGACTAACAGTATTGGACTCCTGTGCAAATATCCAGAGATTAATGGAGTTAATATGGAAACTAGTGGTCCGAACAGGTTTTATGTAATGTCAGGTGAACATGTGCGCTCCTGCTGTGTTCACCAAAATGTCGAGGCATAATTATACTCACTGTGAGCATTCTTTCATTAAAAGAGGAAAGTAATTTTTAAGAATTTCAATTTAGCTTGTTAAAAGAGCCTATGTTACCCTCTTGGGCTACAGAAGGCACTGCAAATGTGCTGGTGTATGTACATTTAGTCCACACAATGTGAGGTGCAGGTTAAAAAAAGGATATAGCCAATTTGGCTGTGAAGAAATCAGAATCAGTTCAGAATCAGAATCAATTTAAAATCTTGATTAGTGCATGTCTACTGTACGTGTAATAAAACCTGCTAATAAAATCCAATAAAAGGACAGAAGTGAGCTAACTGTGGGGAACGAACTCAAGCAAGCTGATTGTGCTCAGGCTTACGCTTCATGCAATCGTAAGTGTTTCTCGCTTCGAAGCTGTGGGATCTAGCTGATTACGAAAGGATTCAAAGATCAAGCAGAACAAGAACAGCCAAGCCAGCTAATTACTTAACATTACTCAAGGGATGTAGCCGGATAATCCAGAAATGTACTGTTGAACTGGGTTAAGATACACAAACACACAATCACATGATCTCACAATGACTGGTTCAGATTTTTGTTTCTGTTTGGTGACCTTAATTTTAGACATTAGACATTAGACTAGATGAGAAGTTCAAGGCCCACTTGTTGCACGCTATTTGTGCCTCTATTTCACACTCACACGAACTCTGACCTCTCTGTGAAGGGCGCAGGGCAACAAAGTCTGCTGGGTAATGAAATGCATAAATTATTCATAATTAGCCTGTCAGACTTAATTCCCTGCACATCTCATTAGAGTCAGCCGGGGTATAGAACACAAAAGCCTGTTCATTACAGTCAATTACATTTCAGTGATTAAATTAGCATAGAAACGACCCACCGACGCACACTGAGAGGCACACATTCTTGCCAAATTTCTGTGTGTATGTGATAAAGCCCCCATAAATACATATTTATTTGTATACAGTATCATAAATATGAGCAAATGAAGACTAATGCTATGATTTCATATGTATAAGGGATGGTAATATGAATATTTGCATAGTCAAACATGGGCTGTGTGATAGTAGGGGTGTTATGCAAATGTCATAAGGGGGTGTACTATATCACAACACATTTTCAATATAGAATTGCAAAGCATATATTAAAACAGCCTCTTTTTTATATTTAATTTAGTTTTTGTTAGATCATTTCTTGTCATTCTTGTCAATTTTTCTCTAAAAGAGAGCAGTGCTTGTTGATGGTATCTGTCATTTTCCCAAACAAATAAAAAACAATAAATTCTTTAAAAAAAGTAAAATTTAAGCAAAACGTGCAATATCTATGAATATAAACAAATAAAATAAATGTAAAAATGTCAACTCTCAATCTCATTATTAAGCTTAGGTTAATTCACAATCAGAGCCTCTGTGTCTATATATCATTGCTGCCCAAAAAACAAGTATCTTTATTTTTTGAGACACATTTTTGGCATAAAACAGGTCTAAACCTTTGAAGTACTAGCACAGGTATCAGATTTTTATGATAACCAACATCACTCCATATTAGATCAGTGATGCTATGCCAGCCATTGTTGTACTAAACTGAAAACCTTAAAACCGCTTAAAACCACAGCAGTGGACAACAGCACTGTTCCTTTGAGTATTAGGCATGAGTCAGATACGGTTTGATGGGTCGGGTATCAGCTATATTAAGCCAGATTCTAATCCAGTCCTAATTATGCTCTAAATGGACAACTTCTGACAGCACTGTGCATTTTAGGAGTCTAAATATCTAAAAAAACTGTAAAACAAAAAATAAAACCTAGTAATATCTGCTGTGTGTTTTGACTGTTGTTAAGTTAGCTGGGTTTGGTACAGTAGCTGCATGCAGAACAGGAGTGCACAGTTTCTAGCATGGACATTTTAATTGAGCCAGGAGACAATATTTATCATTATGGACATTTTATGAGCATATTGTTGATATTGTGAGAACTTAAAGTGAACCCTGACTGTTAAGACATGTAGGCCCCAGTATGGTGTACATGTCTGATAGCATTCAAATATGTTACTATTCATATATTCAGACAGGGAGTAGGCTGACACCTTTGTTGCCGCATGAAATGGTCACTCTTTCTTGTCCACTGAGTGAGAAACAGTGAGCTACATATCTCATTTAACTCTAATATAGCATTCAGTATTTCCAGCTGTAGCTGGCGTGACATCACAAAGAGCCATGACATCCACAGCTAACATACAACATCATCACAGTACGACAGTAGTGGCCTCCTGGTAGAGAGGTTTTGCTTGATTGTTTGGTTGTTTATACTAAGCACAACATTCCCTCTTTAGATTTATAAGTCATAGTTTATTAGAATTGGATGTGGATATTGTATTAAGGCCCACACGTCTTAAATGTCAGAGTTCTATTTAAGAAAAATGTTGTAGTTGCATGTTTAACTATAGAGGGAACATTATTAGTCTGTCAATAATATAACATTGCCGTGTATGAAATGATGAAAACAAATGTATTAAAGTTGTCCTTTAATAACAATATTAATAATAATAATAATAATAATAATAATAATAATAATCTTTATTTATAGGCAGCTCAAAGTGTTTTACAGACAGTTTTCTTCAGTAATAACAAACTTAATTAAGTTCGACTTTGGCACTATGAAGTTAACGCTAACTTAGAGAAATGTTTTTAATTGTTTCTTAAAAGTGAGCACTGAGCTTTGCTGTCTAATGAAAATTGGAATTAAGTTATTAAGTTCTGCAGTTTAGAATCAGAATAACTGAAAGAGTCTCTCCATATTTTCTGTATTTTACTAAAGGTACGTGCAGAAGGTCAGTATCTGCAGATCTAAGATCTCCTGTTGGAACATAAACAGAGAGACCTACTGACCTAATGTAAATTGGTGCTGAACTATTTTGGATATTCATAGTTTAAAGTATTTTTTTTTAATGCCCCAGTCTTTCCAGCTGTCAGAAAAAATATTTGTGACATAAAAAATCACAGCCCGGCCAAAGAAGAACATAACCAGATTTTTTCCTAAATACATGCTTTTTGGTTGATATGTACATTCTGTGAGAATCAAGTCAAACTTGACCAGAAAACAGGCGTTGTTGCGAAGCAGTCTTCAGAAAATCTGGGTTGAGAAATGGGCAGAGAGTCCAGTAATGAGAGTCCAATAATATAAACCACATTCACAACTGCTAGAATTTGCTGCTACGGTCTCTGTCTGTGCCGCCCGCACGCCTGAGGCTTTAGGTAGAAGAGGGAGAGCCATTCAACAGAATTTTTCAGGGGTCCAGTCATGTCTTTGTGCAGGTCCAGCTGTGGTCACACTGTTGCATACTGTTGGCTAGCTGCTGGTCACACGGCTGGTCATGTGGATGATATCAGATTGGAAAGAGACTCCAGCATTGCCCTATTAGTGCAGCAAAGAAAGGCGTTTCTCCAATTCACTGACCTCCACCTCTGGCTGTTAGAGCACATTCCATACCTACGAGGACTTATTCAACATTTCTGAAAAATCTGCAACTTATTAAAGGAGTCTGTTTTGAGTTTCACATTGGAAAAATTGAGGAGACAGAAAAGCCATTGAGAGCAGCACACACAACAGTTCTCAGAGCAGTTCTCAGTCCAAAAGTCGAAAGTTTGTGCCAGATAACTGGAAAGAGCTGGTTTTAGTACAGCTCAGACATCTACTTCCAGATATGCTACAGGCTGTAACTAAGAACAATACTGGGGCCTAATTGCTCTGATTAGTGAAGGGCATTGATATTTAAAACTACTAACCAAAAACTAAGCTTATTCTTTGCTTACTTAGTCAGTATGGTTTAGTTTGTACTGCTTGTATATTCTGTAGGCGTGTAATGATTCACAAAGCAGGGAAATGAGATACAGTGGTGACTTGGCTCAGAACATTTTTAACTAGAGCAGAAAAAATGTTAGGCTTATAACCTTTTGTAAAAAGAAAGTCTCAAGTTATTATGTAATTATGTAATTATTATTACAGCACTCTAGCAATACAATATATCACGCTGTCCACCACACGCCACCACAAGCAAAGTGGCTCTCAGAAGACGCAGCACTGTAGCTGCTGTTTTTCACTGTTTCTGTATTGTTAATGTTGTTTTTTGGTTTAAGATGTATTTATATGTTGACTGTGTTTTATAATGTTATGCTGTGGGTTACTCAGCATGGGACAGTGGAGTGAAGGCCTATGGTTAGAGCTGATCTTCTCGGTATTCTCCCTGTGGTTCAGTAGCGCTGGGATGGGCATTTCTCGCTGCTTGTTGAAGTGGTTCTTCATTAAAAGAACATTTGCCCATATATGCAAGTCTTCTACACCAACACAATATTATTATAATGCTCTAGCCATAAAGTAATGTGTTAGCCCTGAGCTAATAAACACTTATGAGGAGATTGTTTAAAAAAAGAGGAACCAATTGTTTGCTGTTTCATTATAAATCATGCAATGCAATCAGTAATAAATTTACAGTTACTGTGAAAACACTTCTCGGTGGGAGGTTGTAGTTCTTAATAGGTCCTGAGGGGTCTATCAGCATCGGCTCAAGAGACCAAGCCATATTCAGACAAACATAAATGCTCAAAGTTCAACACATTTTTAACAGATAATATGAAGCATATTTCTATCCTGAGCGTTACTGATTAATTTTAATGACATTATAATGGATCAGGTATCAGCTTTATTAATCCCAAATCCATTATTTGTGCTTGGAACGGACATTCATGCATATAATCAGCACTAAGTTGAGTATTCGTACTTGCCAGGATACGGTTCTACCGTCTCACTGGGGTGATATGGCCACAATATAATTTGACAATAACTCAGGATATTTTTCACAGTACATAATTTGTCATATTTTTTCTTTTTGCTGAAACAGACAGGAAAAAACAGACATATTGTAATAAAACATGCAGTTGTTCAGTGTTTTATAAATAATGATGATACTCATGATATACTTAGGAGAGCATATGGTGACATACTGTGGAATAATATACCACAAACATGATAAATATCATTGTATTGGCATCTTCTCAACCTTTTAGACTGTGCGGTCAGAACCATCCTGTATAATGGGTCTTGTACATCTGCTTAATTCTGAATGGGTAACAGAGCACCAACAGCTGAATACATAGACTTATGTTATGCTTAACATACCGCAAATAGACAGTAACACCGCACTGACACTGAAATACTGAGGTATTTTAAAATGACCTGGTGAGCTGGTGGCTGATACCAGAGCTGTGTTTTTGGATTGAGGTCACTTTGTCTCTCTCTCTCTCTCTCTCACACACACACACACACACACACACACACACACACACACACACACACAGAAACATGGCATGCTCTGCTAAAGAGATCAGATAAAACCTGAAGCGTTGACTGCTGTGGGCAAAGGAGGATGGGAAAATATTACTCCTGTGGCTGCTGCCAACTCATCTGCCAACCTCAAACAAACACAGAAAGCAAAGTTTTCCCCCCAAATGTTCTCATGTTTTTCTTTAATAAATTATTGATATATGCAGTAAAAGCCACTGCTGTAAGTAATAAAGACATCCTGTACATTTAACACTGTTATACCAGTTCTTAGACAAACTCAGCAACCTCACTGGCAGCTCATATTCATGCCTCTACCATAAATAAAAATCTCCTGCATATGAAGACAATCACATGAACACATACATATTAATATATCTTAATGTATACTTGTAGTAACATTAATTACAAGCAGATACACAATTTGTGGCAACACTTTACTTGAACAAAACAAATTAATAACTATACAGTAGATACAACATGCTTTACTTTAAATGTAAAGAATGTTGGGCCTTATCTTTTGGTCTGAAGGGAAAAGGCATTTATAAAAATAAGTCCAAAACTGAAAAAAAATAAATAAATAAATAAATAAATAATATATATATATATATATATATATATATATATATATATATATATATATATATGAATATGAATACTGAAATATGCCGCCATAAGTTGCCATGACAGATTATGTACAGTAATATAACAGTTTCATGTTACCGTAACAAACACATGGCGTGTTACAACATAATGTTACAGTAAACATTATGGCAATAATCTTTACCAGTAATAACCTGATACTGTTATAGCACTGAACAAAGTATGTCTTTATAAATTATAACTGCTATGACATGTAACTGTGTTGTGAATGTTATTTTTTAACTTGTTTCAATTAGGCTAATATTGTTTACTGACAATGCAAATTACCAGACACGGTATGACTCTGCGCAGTCCTTTATCGAGATGACACAGCACCACATTTCCTTTCCCAATAGCGATAATGATATGAATAACAATCTGACTCACCAAACTTTAAAATTATTGCAAAAAAAAACCCTATTATAGCCACAGCGTGATTTTCTTTGGAATTTTGTTGGCTCATTTGCACTGTACAAAAAAACCCAACAAATTGGTGGAAATGCTCAAATGGAGACTTTGGTAGAGTATTCTGGTTTGGGAAATATGGAAGTAGCATGGAAAACTTCATCACTTTATTCAGGATCTGAGACTTTATGAAAGCTTTCACGTATTGCTTGGATTTTTATAGGCCAGTTGGAGCCCTGTTTGAGCTGCTACTGGAGATGCTATCACTGATTGGTCAGTAAGTTCACACAGTGTGAACATGTGCGTCAGACTAGATTTGTAACAGGATTAAATCAGATGCATTCTTTTCTCCTCAGATACCCAGTATTTTCTGATGCTATCAGCATGATACTGATACCTGGTATCTGATCAGTGCCGACTCTAAACCCACAGTCTGTTTCTCCTTCTCTTCAACAACAATGAGTTTTACATGTAGCCAGTCATGGGACCTCGTTCCATGCTCAGTGATCTTGTGCAAAGCATTTTCAGACCAGAAGTTGGAGCCTGCTTTGTGAATACATTCTTAACTTCTTGGCAGGTATTTTGGTGACTGGGAAGAAAGTGTCTAGACCCAGACTGTTTAGTTTGAATCAGTCCCATGAGGACTATAAAGCAGCCAAACAAACCCTAACACTGCCAAATAAAGTGTTTAACATTTAATGACAAATTATGTTTACAAATTAAATTGTCCCTTTAAAAAACTCTGGCAGAATAACGTGACAATTGTACTGATTTATGAGAGTCCTGAGAGTAATACGTAGTGAAGAATGACTTGAAAGTGACGTGCTCCGACAGGCTAAACGCTGCGGTAACTGACAAAGCAAACATGCGCAAGGTGGTTCTGTAAGGTGAAGCCTACACCCATCTCTCTCTTACTCTCTCTCTCTTGTTTTGTTTTCTCTGTAAGGTTATTGGTCTTATTAAAGCAGACCTAATTTATGTATTCTTTAGAATGCACCAAAACTAATTCAGCTCTATTTACATCCAGCTGCATGCACACACAACAATAAAGTATGCTTCAATAAGCAGAATGACATGAAGAAAGGCTTCCACATCTTTCTTAGTACACTATGAATTTATGCCTCAGGGATGAGAGAGTAAAATATTAAATATGTTTGTGTGATACTAAACATTCAGGTTTATTTTAAACATCCAAAGCTGAAATAAAAGCTGAATGAAAAATATAAGATATACATATAATAAAACACAGCTTAAAAAACGTTGATCCGACATGCATGATAACTTTGTGGGCATGGATAATGAGAAGATTGATAGATAGCTCTCTGTCCAACACTCTTAGACTACCCTATAAGAATAAGAACTTCATTAATGTCTATAAGAATAAGAACTACACTAATGTCTATGAGAATAAGAACTACATTAATGTCTATGAGATCAGGACTACATTAATGTATATGGGGATAAGAAATGCATTAATGTCTATAAGGAAAAGATCTACATTAATGTCTATGAGAATAAGAAATATATTAATGTCTATGAGAATAAGAACTACATTAATGTCTATGAGATCAGGACTATATCAATGTATATGGGGATAAGAAATACATTAATGTCTATGAGAATAAGAACTACATTAATGTCTATAAGAATAAGATCTACATTAATGTCTATGGGATCAGGACTATATTAATGTATATGGGGATAAGAAAGACATTAATGTCTATAAGAATAAGAACTACATTAATGTCTATGAGATCAGGACTATATTAATGTATATGGGGATAAGAAATACATTAATGTCTATGAGAATAAGATCTACATTAATGTCTATAAGGATAAGATTTACATTAATGTCTATGAGATCAGGACTATATTAATGTATATGGGGATAAGAAAGACATTAATGTATATGAGTATAATAACTATATTAATGTCTATGAGTATAATAACTGCATTAATGTCTATGAGTATAATAACTATATTAATGTCTATGAGTATAATAACTATATTAATGTCTATAAGGATAAGAACTGCACTAATGTCTATGAGTATAAGAACTATATTAATGTCTATGAGGATAAGATCTACATTAATGTCTATGAGTATAATAATTGTATTAATGTCTACGAGAATAAGAACTGCATTAATATCTATGAGTATAATAACTATATTAATGTCTATGAGTATAAGAACTGCATTAATGTCTATGAGTATAATAACTATATTAATGTCTATGAGTATAATAACTATATTAATGTCTATAAGGATAAGAACTGCACTAATGTCTATGAGTATAAGAACTGCATTAATGTCTATGAGTATAATAACTATATTAATGTCTATGAGGACAAGAACTGCATTAATGTCTATGAGTATAATAATTATATTAATGTCTATGAGTATAATAACTATATTAATGTCTATAAGGATAAGAACTGCACTAATGTCTATGAGTATAATGATTATATTAATGTCTATGAGTATAATAACTATATTAATGTCTATAAGGATAAGAACTGCACTAATGTCTATGAGTATAATAATTATATTAATGTCTATGAGTATAACAACTATTTTAATGTCTATAAGGATAAGAACTGCACTAATGTCTATGAGTATAATAATTATATTAATGTCTATGAGTATAATAACTATATTAATGTCTATAAGTATAAGAACTGCACTAATGTCTATGAGGATAAGAACTGCATTAATTTCTATGAAATCAGGACTACATTAATGTCTATGAGGATAATAACTATATTAATGTCTATGAGTATAATAACTATATTATTGTCTATGATGATAAGAACTGCATTAATTTCTATGAAATCAGGACTACATTAATGTCTATGAGTATAATAACTATATTAATGTCTATGAGGATAAGAACTGCATTAATTTCTATGAAATCAGGACTACATTAATGTCTATGAGGATAATAACTATATTAATGTCTATGAGTATAATAACTATATTATTGTCTATGATGATAAGAACTGCATTAATTTCTATGAAATCAGGACTACATTAATGTCTATGAGGATAATAACTATATTATTGTCTATGATGATAAGAACTGCATTAATTTCTATGAAATCAGGACTACATTAATGTCTATGAGGATAATAACTATATTAATGTCTATGAGGATAAGAACTGCATTAATTTCTATGAAATCAGGACTACATTAATGTCTATGAGGATAAGAAACACTTGTTGTCTATGAGGATAAGACACTTTGACTACCAACACTTTATGCTAAAGTTTATATGGTTAAGTTCAAATTGTTAAGATTTTCTCAGACTTTCGCAATGATAAATGTCAGCTATTGTGTTTAATATGCCATGGCCTACTTTAAGTCCAGAAGCCTATTAACTCTGTAAAGAACAATGACAGGACACTGGGGGGAAAACATATTTTCGCCACACTCACAAAGCCATGAGAACCCCTGGTCAAGTTGAGGTTATTCTGTCTGTAGTATTAGCTGCTGTTGTGTACTGGAACAAATAATGGGTAACATACACTCATACAGCGCTTGATCAGAGGAGTGGAAAGAGGCGCTGAAAACATATTGGCTAATGTAAAGGCCTCTTTCACATCCAAAACATCTTCTCAGAAGCGGCACTGACTGGACCACAGCAGCTTTCAGCAGCTTTCCAGTTCCAGCCACATTCTGACACTGACAGTGGTAGTTAGTCCGTTTGCACATCTTGTACTTACTGGCTTTGCATATATTGCTTTTGTCTTTAGCACTGTTGTTTATTTAGCTCTTCATTTTTTTTTACTTTAACTTCAAAAGTATTGCACTGGAGAAGTAGCAGTAGCAGAGTTTTGTTACACTGTACAGCCTTGCATTGGTATAATAACAATAGAGTTGAATTCTCCAGATGACTCTTCTTACATAAGGTATCATTATATCTCCTTTGGTCACATTAAGGATGCATAAGATCCATGATATAAAGCTGCATATCAGGCATGCAGCTCAATAAGCATAGCATTAGCTGTAATCTACGAGCATCAGGTGAGAAGGTTTGGCTTAGATTGATATACTTAGCTAAAAGACTGTAAAGAGGGGCTCATGAATACATGAGGAGGACCTCAGTGACAAAAAGTGCATGAAAGGTTTAACATATGGCAAATGTGTATGCAGCTCTTTACTATGATGTTTAATTATGCTACCTTCTAAGACGACTGTTGTATGCTATAAATGCAAATACATTTTTTTATTACCTTTTTAATGCCTTGAGGGAACCAAGAACTTCCACTCATGATAGCAAAACCTATACTGAGGTGCTTCTTGCCAACAGAGCAGCAAAACTCAGAGTATAAAATGACACTTGTACACATCAGAGGACACTTCTTTACTGCGAACGGAAGTCCTTTTTGTGTGGATTGAGAAAGGCTGGTGACTTGGTTGTTCAAAAGGCAGTTTGATCTGTTTGGCACTGTGTGTGTGTGACGGGATGGTCTCTCCTTAGACCAAAGTTTCTTTCACACACACACACACACACACACACACACACACACACACACACACACACACACACACACACACAGACTCACAGTCACACACAGTTGAGGCTGCAGAAACACAAAGCTCCATTGTTGAACTCAGAGTTGGTAAAAGCCCGTAGGGTCCTGTTAAGACTTGCAGGCAGCTGACAATACAATCAGTGTGACGGGAAGCTGTATGCGACGCGTCCAGATTTTGCTCAAAAATGAAAACATTTGCCTTCGTAAGTGCACATACGGCAGTACATCGTTCCATTTGGCTGAACTCGACACAAACATATACAACAGGACAGTCGTTTAAGGCGTAATCTGAGCATCTACACCATCTTCAGGACCCCCTCTTATCTGGCCCAGCACACAAGCACTGAGCTGGTCCGTGTCGGGTCAGTAGGGGCTGCTTTCACTGCTGTGAGGCAAATAAAGGTATTGTGAAAGAGAAAGGCACATCTGTCTGATTACTCATAGATAAACTATGACATTACAGCAGCGTGTGCCAACATTTGGGCAAGAACTCTTCCAGGACGGGCTCATGAGTTCACTGGGGCCCATGCAAATATGAAAGGTTGAAAAGAGCAAGCAGACAAGACGCTTTCATTGATTTTATGGCTGCGTTGAAGCAGAAGTCTAATAGACTGAAAGGAGGAATAGTGTGGAGAATATAAGAGCAGGACTCTTCATTATCAGACTCTGTACAAAATAGAAGAGCGTATGTGAAGTGAGAAGTTAGCATGACAAGATATTGACCTTCACTATACTGATGGCGCAGGAGGCTACAATGTAGGATCTCTAAAAAGGCATTGTGTTATTTACTGTGTGTTGTGACCAGCCACAGTTCCATATGAGTGTTTCTGTGGATGATACAACAAATGCAATTTTAAAAAGCCACATTAAAAAAGAGGGTTTGTTGAGTGTTGCAATGCTTTACAACAATAGACCTCATTCACCAACGGTTCTTTAGAAGTAACCCACTTATGCAGTTTTCAGAAAGAGTCTGACATTCACACAGTGTTTTCTTATTCAGGGTGTGTTTTTGGGTAAAAACACACAATCTACACACTTGAGAACACAAAGCTGTAAATAACTACAAGCCCAATGAGCTCAACAGAGACCCATTTATTCTTTCTAACGGGTTCTTTCTCTGCGTGATGAGATGGTTCCTCAGGTTAGTTGAGAATGTATTATATATATAACACCCAAAAGTCTCTTCTATTGTCAAAAGCTTGACATTGTACCAGCTGCTTCTCTCCTTTGACTTAACAATCTCACCTTAAAGCCATTTTGATGGTACATTGACTTACAACACAGACAAAAGTGTTTCTGTCATTGCCAGGAAACAATTTGAGAGACAGACACAGATATAGAGAGAGAGGTGAGAGACAGTAGAAGAGACAAAGACAAGAGAAGGAGACAATGAGAAAGAAGTGAGAGAGAGAAAGAAATTGAGATTGAGACAAAAGTGAGAAGTGAGAGAATGAAAAAGACAGAGAGGAAGGGAGAAAATGAGAGTGAGAGAAGCAAGATAGACAGGAAAAGAGAGAAGTGAGAGAAAGAAACAGAGACAGGTAAGGAGAAATTGAAAAAGTGGTAGAGAGGCGAGATACAGAAAAAGACAGAGAGGAGGAAAATGACAAAGACTGAAGGAGAAATGGCACAGCAGAAAGAAAGAAAGGGAGAACAGGAATGTGAGAGAAAGAGAAAGAGTGAGAGACTGTAAGAAAGATAGTGAGAGTGAGAGAGAGAGAGAGAGAGACTCCTGCTGGTCCTTTGTCCTCTATTGAGAATGCTTGAGTGGACTGAAAAGCCCTTCACTCCCCAAGTGCTAACCTCCACTATCCTTTGACAGACAGTCTACACACGCCCACACACACACACACACACACTCACCCCTGCCCCCCACAAGCACGCACGCATTTGAATTCTGTTTTTAAGTCTGCAGTTAAAAATGCATAATAAAAGGTCCAGTGACTTAGTCGTCCAGTCATGCATGAATCAGTGGGTTCAGCAGCAACAGTTACACAACAGTACAGAGAACTTTACAGAGAAACACACACTCCATTTCACACTGTCCTGCCCACTTTCTCCCCCAATCTCTCTCTCTTTCTCTCTCCCTCTCCTCTTTTAGGTTAGAGTCTGGTTTAACTGCAGCGGTTACTCTGGGGTCAGCGCACTTCAACAGGTGGGAGTGACCCTTCTGCTGACCTGAGTCTGATTCCCCATTGTAGGAATGCCTCTGTTAGAAGAATCAGCCACTGAGTCCTGCACTGACTACCAACATCTCTAACACAAAGTGTGTGTGTGTGTATATATATATAACAGCTATCACTGAGCATGTTCACAAGGCTAATAAAGACTTTAATTACAGCGTAATTAACAAATGCTGAGTAATAATCCACTTTTCTAGCAGGTCAAAGACCACATACTGGGCTGCACTACTGCTACCCTAATGTGAGAGAATGGAGGAGACACAGAACAAGAGAGAGAAAGAGTGAGAGAGAGAAAGGAAGAGAAAGAAGGAAACAAAAGCACTGCTGGAGACAGAAAGAGTGTCTTAGGCGTGTGAAAATCACAAAGCATGCCCGGAGCTCAAAGATGGCCTCGGTGCGCCGACTTTCATGAAGTAAGTCCCCTTTTTCTCCTCCTTCTTCCTTTCACCACATTATCCATTGTTCCAGTTGTTAGGAAAACTATGCATTGGCCTTCCACTTCTACGGATCTGGACATAAGTAGCTATTAGGAGTGTAAAACTGATTGGAGTACTAGAACTAATAGCAATTCATATTTAATTTATAGTATTTAAAGTATTTGCATTATTATTATTGTGTGTATTTTATTACTGCATTGTTCTTACGAAACTGCCTCAAACCACATGCATAGAGTATCAAAAAAAATATTTATATTATTTTGTAGGTTAGTCGGGTAAAGTTTTTTTGCAGTTGTCAGTCAATGTGTCTTTCGAACCTGTAATCCACTGTAGTGTTGTATGTTTTGTTGTTTATTTAAAAGAAAATATTTCCACATGATGTAAGATTTTTAGTTTTAAACATTCCAAAATAACCTAAAATTATTGACAGATTGTGAAGAAATAACAGCTGCGATGGTAAACACGTCTATGTAACGTGTTCCAGAGGTATCAACTGAAGTTAGCATACTAACCACCTAGCCCCACTCTGTCCTGTCTTGTAATACCACTTTGTAGCTGAAGAGAAGAGAGATAAAGAGTGTGTCTCAAAACCTAGTGAGCTGTTTAAGCAGAGCTGACATCTCTCCTCATAACACAGATTATTGAGACGCTCTAGTTAGAGAGCAACTGCATCATAGCTTGTAGTTGCTAAGCTACCAGCCGGCTATCCAAAATGATACCCAAAGGCTTAAAAATTAGCATAAATGCTAATAGCTTGAGTATAAAACTGCAAAATGGTCAATGTCTCGTTACAAAGTTGCAAAAAAAATAGTGTGTTGTATGGTTGTTTGACAAGAAACACATTAAAACACCAGAAAAAATAGGAATAACTTAAATTTTAAAATGACTTCACTGCTCGTGGCTTTGCCTGCATTTCATCATGGGATTGTTTTAGCGGCTGAGAAAGCGCACAATGCTTCCTTACAATCGGGCCAACAAGGCGCATCAGTAAACAGTATATTTAGGGAATCTAAGAATTGGGACAGCCTACATGTCGGCAGCGTGCATACTATGATGTAAAATGCTGTCTATGTAGACACTCACTAGGTTTTGAGACAGAGAATAATCATGCCTGATTTTGGTGATAAAACAAAGTAAACAAGTGACAAAAATAGCACGGCTGCTGATTTTCACCACTGGAGACGCTCTCGGTGAGTAAAGGGATGGCGTTTGATTCTGAACTCAGAACATTTCTTTAGACAGGTAAGCAAATGTGGGGATGAGTGAGGAGGTAGAAGGGACTCTGGAATATATTTGTTGCTTACAATATTGCTCCTTTAATCACAGAACTTGTGAACTAAGATCTGCAGAAAATGATATATTTAAGCATGTTGCTTTGCTTCAAACGTGTAACATATTGATTTGGATGGGACCAAATTTGGCACAGGTGATGTCAGATCTGCCAAAGTACCAATCAGAGTTAGTAATATCAGCTAGTCGCATTCTTCTCCCACATGTATAGTGTCTCAGACAAAACTCCCAGCAGGTAGAACATTTAAGCTGTTCTAAATCAGTTAATGGTGCTTATTACAAGGGTTTATCACACACTGCTTCGTACCTGTTGCTGGAGCCTAATGTGAAATGATTAACTGCATTTACGTGAGCACAACAGATGGAGCGTGGGAATAAAAAGTTAATGTGTTAGCTACTCCCCTAACATCAATGTTAATTTACCCTGCAGTTGTACTTTACAGGTGGGCTGCACAACAAGGCAGACGAGAAATTTCTTAAAGATGTCTGTCTGACCATAACAGGGGCAGTTTCAGGAGGGCGTCCAATGTGCTTCTGTCCTATTTTCCAGCTTCATGTGTCTTCTGAGGCCTTTGGAAAGTTGTTTTCATCTAAGCATCGTTCACAATAACCTTTTAATGAGAATTTGTGGGTAACCAGGCTTATGTGCTGCCCTTATTTAACAGGCTTGGCACCTGTGAAACCCACCCCTGCAGTCTCATCTCCTTAACTACAGCACCTTTTGCCAATTAGCTCTTGGCAAAGTCATTCACACAGAGGGTCACATACTGGTGACTGACTAGCCAGCACTGTGGACGCTACAGAATGTGCTCAATGTGGAACTGTTTGTGTTATTAGTTAACTTTTAACTAATAGATTGTGTTTCTCTGTACCTATGACTTGAATAATGATCAGACCACATTTAATTAGTAATCCATGCCAAAATCAAGTAACAGCAACTGTAGCAAGCCAGCTATGGGTTACGGAGTGTAATGTTTGTGATGAGCGCTCAATTATCGGACACCACATGTCTGTGACTAACCTGAAAAATCCAGTTGGATCTCTAAACTGACCATTTGACCATTTCATGTCTGCTTTGCACCATTTTTACTCACCATTCAGAGAGTGGTTGACAAGAAGAGGTCTATTTATCTGAGAGGTTGGCTGCACTGCAGGGCTACAGCGCACCGATTGGCAGGGTCGCTCACCACAGCCACTGAAACCAGGTGGTTAATGCTACAGGGGGATGCCATGCCAATAATTTTGCTTCATGACACATCCACAGGGTTATGGGGAGTAAGGAGGCACCAGCCTAGAAGTTTTGGAGCATCTATCTAGTATGAGATAGTATTCATTTGAACTAATACACGTAATAAAAGACAAAAAACTTAGTAAACACTTTACACACAAACCTCACCAATGCAACTCATGTCTGGGAATCATGCTCTGTTCCCATAAGTCACAGATTCTATAACAGTACCCAAGTGTTCAGAGGCTTTTACAGTGAGCGTCCAATCAGAAAGCTTAAAGTACATTTTCGGACACACAGCAGCTTGAAAGGGAAACACGCACACACACACATACACACTTAAAAGGACCCCCTGTGTCCTTCATTGCTCTGTTCGTATTGCGCTCAGGAAGTTGTTGATGTATAGACAAAGCCTGACGCGTTCTGTTCCTGCACCCACGGAGAACTGAGAAAAGAAAAGTAACACCAATAGCAGCCACAAAGACAGAATTTCCTCACTCTCTCTTTCTCGTACTGTCTTCCTCACTTCTTTTCTTTTCTTCTGATTGCCCCGTTCTTTACTGAATTCATGAAAAGTGGCCCTGAAGCTGCAGCTCCTCTCTAGAGATTTGAATCTGTCCTTGTCCTTTCCAAAGGAGCTTCCTGGCTGACAGAAATGGACGTTTTTTCCCTAAACGTCCACTAATTGGCTGCACACCCTCAAACAACAACAGTTTCAGAAGAGTCTGGACTACAGAATTTATAACAAGCAAACAAAAAAAGTTTTAACTATATAGAGATAGACACACTATAAAAAGACGTCTGGCTACCATACATGGGAATTCCACTGATTTCCAAACAAATCTGCATAAATAAATGATTAGGGTCATTCAGAGTGGTGTGATGGAAGAAGCTCTGATTTAGACATATTTACCGGATAAGAAATGTTCACTGTGGTCACACCATCACCATTTTACCTATACAATCTACCTCAGAGGAAACTTTTACATGAAATTGTAATTAGTATGTTTTCTTAATGTTTGAAAGACTGTGATAAGATAGTTAGACCTAAAATGTGTTCATTTATAGTGGAGCCGTGCATGTACAGTGTTATAAGACAAATTATAGTGTATACATAGTCCCAAAGTAAGCTTCTTTTTCAGATTTAAACATTTAACCAGTATTTAAACATTACATACAAACATCTTAAAGCAATTTCACTGGTTGCTTTGAATAGTAAATAAAAGGCTTTACTTGTATCTGGAACCTCTGGTTCCCATCACCACTAGTGTCATCACCACTTATTTTACTGAGATGATCTTAGCCAAACAGGAACACTGTTCAGTTGACTAGTCAGGTTGGACAGAACAACCCTTGTTGGTATCGCGCGCTCTCTCTCTCTCTCTCTCTTTCTCTCTCTCTCTCTCTCTCTCTCTCTCTCTCTCTCTCTCTCTCTCTCTCTCTCTCTTCCTCTCTCTCTCTAATCTGTGAGTCTCAGGTCTACATTCACTTCTATAAGACATGAAGGTCAATAGAAGTTCCATTGGTTGCTTCTGCTAGTCTACCGTGTGTGTGTGTGTGTGTGTGTGTGTGCTGGTGGCATTATGATGGATGAGAAACTCTCCCCTACAGCCAGGCTGTGTATCACAGCCACTGCAGGTTAACTTGCTGTCAACCCAGAGACCATCTGTGTGCGCCTCATACTAAAGAACTAAAGGCTTACAAGAAGAGGTGACTCACAACCAAGTACTGAATGTGAGGACGAGGGGCCATGTGGGGTTTGTCCCACATGTATTACATATATGTAAATACAGAGAGTCGAACACAGGTTGATAACCTCTAGTCAAATTATTATTTTTTTCATTTAAGTGTTCTATTGTTTTAATAAGTGAAAAACAGTTGACACACCCTATACAGAAGACCAACACAAAGATGGCATTTGAATTCAAATTTTTGTAATAACAAAATGTATTTTTTAATATATATATATATATATATACTTTCAATAAATTCTTGTTAAAGTATTCACCTTGTAAGATCTGCTAACTTATGAACAAAATAAGCCCAAACTTTTGCATATAACTGCCTATGTGACAATAACATGTATTATGCAACATATTACTGCAGTCGGAACAAAACCTCAGATCTTAAAGATGACAACATTACAGGAGAAAAAAAACATGATTTAATTTTGTTTCATGTGGCTGTTTCTTTTGATCTAATTAACACACAATTTACACACAACATAAAGGGCATTTTTCTGATTTTGTCAGAAACTGGGTAATGACAAAACATCATGAGTATTTAGGTAATAAAATAGATCTGTAAATAAAATCTATAAATGTCTAAGTAAAATGTAATGTAACGTAAAATGTATATGTATTATATTGTTTTTGTTGGAACAAACCTTTTGAACAAATCTCAATTTTTGGGTGACGTCTTTAGTTGTTAAATTGTAAATTATTATTTTATTTTATTGTATATAAATCAATATAAACTGTCCTATATATATATATATCCTGCAAAGTTGGAATTGTTTTCCTGAAAATGTACACAAAACAAACAAACATATATAGACACTGTACAAAGCTACAGACAGTCTTGTTTGGTGCGAGGTTTAGTGCAGAGGGAGTAGTGAAGGATGTTTTGCTCTAATGATGACCAGATGGAAGAAGTCTAGCTGTTACATCCTCTATGAGCATATCTTATCCAGACAACATAAACAGCACAGTGGGCGTGGGGCTCTGCTTCTGCACTGGCATAGCTGTTAGTCTGTGCTAAACACGGTCACCTAGCTTCCCAAACTGCAATTATCATTTAATTATTGCAATAACTCAACACACAGCAGACTAAGTAAGAGGTCTGTAGGAATATGGTGATAATGCCACTTTGGGAATTTTGACAAAGAGCTGCATTTTATCCCTGTGAAGTGTCATCAGGACTCATTAGTACTCAAACCTGTCAGCTGTTGGATTTTCAACATGTGCTTTCAATAATAGTTTGGAAAAAACAAGGCTGCTAAATCTTGAATCTGTTAAATCTTAGAAACTGCTTTTCAAACCAAGGCAGACAGAGGAACGTTTAGTTGAGCACTGCAAAATATACCCAAAGTACAAGTGAATCAAAAGCATGGAACCATTTAAATATCTGTAATATGATAAATGTTTCCAGTATGTTTTGGGTCTGTGACAAATGTCTCTCATTGGTCTAATACATTTTGGTTGCAATGAAGGTGTGCAGGTTGGCACTGAACTACACAGCAGAATTCAAGTTATCGTTGATGGTGATAACAATACTGGAACAATGGTGGCGCTCCTGTCTGTGTACGGAGGCCACTAATAGAACCTAACGTGCTTTGGGGGGTTCATTTTTCCATTTGGCTTTGTTGTACACATATGTACATCTGGACTTTGGCTATTAGTCCTTAGTGATTCTCAAAACGAGTCTGCTGACCACTGCACTGTGCTACCATTGCTGACAGCAGTAGCAGAAATTTGCCATGTTCAAAACCAATATCCGGTTTGCTGTTGACCGACTACAGTCATAATGTAAACAAGGCATCAGCGTCTCACAAATATTTATGAGGTGTCTGACTTGTGATTCACCCTGCATTTATAAACAGCTGTTTTATGGTAACATAAAAATACTTAACAGCCTAAAGGGGATTTTGACCCATTTGTCAAAATCTTTGTCTAATTAAGTGACTAGGATGTAAACAAAGTCATTTAGATTGAGTTGATGTGAAATGCTTTATTCTAGTGTCAGAATTGGTCACGGTGGTGGTGACCCGAAGAGGACGAGTTTACCAGAATAAGTATATCTCCAGAGGGACAGTAATAATGAAGGAGTAAGCCCCTAAACTTTTTTTTGCACCTCTCTATGGGTCGGGTCTAATATTAGAGGGTGTAAGAGCTGTCCCGCTATATGAGGGTCTCTTCCTCTGTACAGTTTACCCTAGCAGGATTTACTCCACTTGCCTGACCCTTGGCAAGTCCTCCACACCCATCAGATTTTAGCATGACCCTATTAATAATGCAGTGTGCATAAGGAGAGGGACACTGTGCAGCAGCAGAAGTGGTAGCAGCGATGCATGCAGCCAGCGCTCTATAAATACTGTCCTATCTGGGCCAGGAGCACTGAGACAGCCAGTTCAAAACTCCATGAACACAAGACGCACAGCATCATAACTCAGCCCAAAGTGTAGCTGCAGGGAAGAGACCCTGACTGACAGACTTGTCCACTTGAACCACGGTCAAGCCCACAGCCCAGCCAAATATTTAGAGCCAAACAACAAAACAGGAGATGTTCAGACTCATAACTCAAATGGAACGGAGCTCCATGAGGAAGTGGGTGTAGGACTCAGGAAAATGGCCAAGGCGTGTGTTGATCCAAGAGACATCTTGTATAAATAAGCTGTGTAACTTGTCTACAATGAAATGAGGTATACACAACCATTCCAAAGTTTGGAATCACTGTTCACAGTAACATAAACCCAATTTGGGATTGGACACATGTAAAATTATGCCAGTATATAACTATTAGTCCACGAATGTCATAGTTTTCAAATTATTTAGAGATAAGATATTCCAGATGCAATAGGCTGCACTAGTTGAACAATAGTTGATGTGTTTATTGTGCTCGACAAGAGCAAAACACATAGCCAATGAAGGGCTACAGTACTAATATATTTGCATTTTGCTGCATTTATAAACCTACAGAAATAAGTTTTACATGTAATGCTAATCTAGGTAAATATAGTCTCTAATGTCGACATTTTTTAAAAGTTTATGCATTAACATCCATATTGTCATCAGGAGATGTACATGGGAGAGATCAGATAGTGGTAGCAGCCTAAAATTCATGGATCATTAGGGATAAGTATCTAGAACAGGCCCTGATTGGTACCAGTTCCAGACTAGTTATTACCAAAATATTGATAAGCTCTTGGACAAGCAGTGAGGCAACTGGTATTCATGCATTCTGAATACCTAGTGTCATCCTCTGGGGATGGCTGAAAGGACAAGACATTCAAAAGCTTGCTTTACTAAATGTACTGATATTGCAGTTAAACTGAGTATATGTACAGCAGCAGTTGCATTTAAACACCTCATGAAACACTTGCAAAAACATATCTGATGCAGTGCAGTGCGTTTGCTTTAGTGAAGTGGCTGTTGTACCTATGTCCCTGTGCTGAATTGTGAAACTTTGTCGAAATGTCCTTCTGCAACCAGCATTACAACAACAAAGTATAGTATAGTTAGCTTCTAGGACTTATAGGAAACCAACTTCAGTCTCATGTTAGAGCCACAGGCAGGATAGTTTGATAACCTTAGTGTTCTTTTCAGAAAATAATACCAGAATTCAAGGAATAATTAGAAAATTCTGATAGCATAAACGAGCTTGTTGCAAGGGAAGCAGTACTAGTAAGTTAAGTGTGCAATAAACTTCAGAGTAATTTGCTAACTGCTAGGTAGCATAAGTTTGAACTTAGTGGGAGGTTTCCTGATAACAACTTTACATTGCTTATAGTTATTAATAGAGGTGAGCAATATGACAAATATCTAACATCACAGTACTTATACAAATTTCCATGATACACCATGTACACGTGATGTTTATTTTTTCTGACATCCGATCAGTTGAAGAAAAAAGAAGTGGTGCTAAATTTTTAAAAACACTGTAAATACAATGTTTTTATTGCAATATGTGCCATATTGTTTTGCACTAAATCTAGTTAAACGTGAACAATGGTGCTCTCTTTATAATGAAGCATGCAGCTGGTCAGTGTTTTACAGGTACTGAAGATATACGCTATATGTTCAGAATTTATGATGATAATAATAAATACTGTAATATTGCCCAGCCCTTGTTGTTAATATTTTGAACTGTATGGAGACAACCGCAGTGGCCATGTGCTTTCTGCACCAGATTATGAAGCATTAAAAATAACTGTATCAGTAAGTATCTCTATGAATAAGTGATATTGTTATTAATAATAAGTTTCAATAAAGTCCTAGCAATACCCATCCATACGTATCAGTACGTACCCAACACAATTCGAAGGAAATATCAATATGTTCAGAATGACGAACAGAGTTGCAGATTATTCTATTAATGCTGGCTGCATAACATTAAAATGAAGTTACTGAGTATACAAAATGCCTTGTATATCAAACGTAGTGGTCAAATGAAATGTTGAAAACATCTAAAAAACCCTTTAAACCTCCTATTAGAACACATTTTAAATATCCTTTGGTGTCTATAATACTCCAATGTACATGGTTTAAATTATTATTTGTTAAAAGCGTTGGACAGTGATGGCAACGGCAACTACTTCAGTTACAACCTACATCAGACATGCCTCCCACCTTACACATCTGCATCTAATCTGGCCAGAGCTAATTAGGTGTGGAGTGGTGTACTGTGGTCAGAACTAAGCTGTACAGAAAGGCGGATCCCCAGGACCGGAGTTGGCAACCACTGATCAACTTCATATTGCTCCCAAAGGCTTACTGGAGTTGCAACAACTCAATCAGAGTCAATAGCCACTTTCACACTTTAACACGGAGCACTGCCTCATTAACTTTTCTGATAAGGATAGCCAACCTCTGCCATTCACACTATTTCTGTGTTAGTTCAAGCTAGCTGCAGTGTTTAGACAAGACTGTGCATGTCAGGAAAAGACAAGTTGCCCTCCTACGTGTAGTCTACAGGGATGTTTGTATGAGAGAATAAGTATGATTAATAACTGGGTGGCTGTGGCACTATACCAAAAGTGCAATGGTGTTAGTGAGAAAATGTGTCTCTGCTCAAGAAAAGTTGGCTGTAACCTTTGTATCCATCTTTATCTAATTTGTAAACACAACAGCCTTCTTAATCTGTCAAACTGTCATTTTTCTTTGTAAACATTAAAGAAGACGCCAAAATAAGTTGTGTATCAATATTGCTAACGTGGACTTCCCTCCGAAACAAGTCTCTCAGCTTAAAGACTCAAATACAGTCGTTCACATACACTGCTCTTTATGTCTAGAGCTCAACATAAAACTCTAATATATGACTAACATTTGACTTACTACCTCATACATACATAACCATTGAGAATAATAATACAAAAAATAAGATAAAACATACAATCAGTGTTGCTGAACACAATGACAGATTGATCAGCAGGTCAACTTAGAGGGAGCACGTCCTACTACACTAGCTGAGCGAAGTCTTAGATACAGGTGCATATTAAACATGTGGCTTAGCATAAAAGAGCTAGTACGATGCAAATTTGTTCTCCAAGACTGTTTATTCTGACTATATCCAAGTGGGAGCACAGACAAAACAGCTTAAGAAATAAATAGCCTGAAGTAGCCTCACTTTTTTTTGCCAGGTTGCCATTCATTAGCATAGCCTGTTCAAGAGAGAGGGTGAGACATAGTGAAGGAGTGAGAAGAAAAGCAGAAAAGTGGGCCTACATTTTTTAGCAGATCTAGCATGACCAGCCAACAGTTTCCAGCCAGTGTCAAGTTTAAAGAAACACACAGAATTAGATAAAGATGATAACATAGAGAATCAGCTAGTTTGCACACTGCTGTGGATTGCAAGACAAAGGCGAGACTTAAGAGACACCAGTGACTTGTCATTTTCTGTGATCACATCTGATTTTTTGTTAGCATATTACCATGAATGTTACACATTAGTAAGTGGGCTTCCACCACATACAAGCAGCTTTTCACGACTAAACTAGCTTTTCACAGCTACACTGCTGTTGACAGACATTTTTAGAGCGCAATGTACAGGAGCTCCATGGAAAGGTTTGTCAGGTTGTGTGACCGCATGGGAGTTGTCCATGATTGCTGTATTAAGCTGCTGTAGACAGTGACAGGTGGATTATATATAGACACTCCTTGGAAACATCAGAGATCAGGTTGTGGGAGCAAGTGAATTGTTTGTACTTGCACAGAACAATTAGCATGAGCATTTATGGATGATCAGTGTACTCCCACTGCACATAATGAAAGTGTGTCTGTGTATGTGTGCGAGACTTCCAAGTACTATCCTGGCCCCCTTAATTTTCCAGACTTGAACCCAGTTGAGCATTTGTGGGACCACCTCGATCGTCATGTTCACCCTACAGCTCCTCCCCCATGTGCCCTCCAGCAGAAAATTTCATGATGAATGGACCAATAGAAGTGTTTCAGAATCTGAAAAAAAACTATATATATATATATATATATATATAGCGTAGTGACTCTTAAAAACTATTTAAAACAACAACTGTTTCTAAATTTAAGACAACCTTCTATTTCACATAATTCTGAGTGGTGGCATTTGTTCTAACGACAGCCATTATCAGGTAGCATTCACTCACTGCGTCAGAAAGCAAAGCTATTGCATTTCGTGATTATCACTATTATCTTAGAGCAACAGAACTGTTCTCATTTCCTGTCAGTGGGTAAAATGGTTTTACTGACGTTCTTACAGCAAACTGCTAAAATATCTTTTACCCTATCAAAAAGCAGTGGGGGCAAAATCAGGCACTTTAGAAAATTTTGTGTACATGCCTGTAGTGTCCCCGGTGTAGATTAAACTATAGCCGTATAAAAGCCTTCTTTTTCTTTTCTTGCGTTCTTTCAGAGCTGTTGGTCCAGATCCAGTGTTTCCCTTACTCTCCTTCTCAAGTAGCTCCCAGACAGACTCTCATTACACTCTACAGCATTCTGACCTCTTCATGGGAGGAACAGCGCTCAGGCCACCAGCTGCAGGGTTTTAAGAGGACTACCTTCTTTCCTTTACACTGCACCAAGCCTAAACAGTTAAGAGCCATATATAGACAGCTTTAGTGTCACTCAAACTGTGAGCTTTAGCTTCCTCAAGGGGCTATAAAACAACAGTATGCATACATATAATCTCTGTTGGCCTGTGTTATCTGTGTTGGTTGTAAAAAAAAAAGCTGTATGTTGATAGCCTGCCAACTGAAGGAAGATAACAACACATATGCATTCTTATACACATACACACACGGATGCTGGTGCTGGGAAACAAAAATGCCTTTTAAACACATGCATACACAAGCACAGCCTGAAACATGGCGATATCAAAGCATTAAAAAGGGAAAACTATACAGATTCTTAGCAGTTTTACAGTTTATTGTTTATTTTACAGGATTAACTGTCATCTTAATTGCCATGTTTGAAAAGAATGTAAATTGCTTTCGTTTTTTCCCCTAATATAGTCAATGGGCTATTTTCTTTCTTCTCTCTTTAAAGGGATTTTTAGAAAACAGTACAAGTCATAGAACCTTTTTTTGGTATTACACAAAACACCGCCACCTCTACCACACCACCTCAAGAACAGTTTTCAGCTGATTTATGATCTTCCTGCCGGTGAACATTATCTACAAAATGTTTATGCTGTGTTAGTCTGCATCTAATGAAATAATCTTTCACGATTTAACCTCATAAAACCTCAGCATAAACTACTGCGCTGTGACATAAGAACAACCTATCTGGATTCTCTTACATTTCCTGTCTGTAGTCCGCGCCTAGCTCACTCCTCCTGTCATTTATTTGCAGTCTGTGCAGTCTGACTCCATTAATACTAGCAGTGACATCAGACTTACTTGCTGCTCTGAATCTCAATGTATCGAGTGTACTAGAGTGAAGCTGATCTGACAAATTATTGTGAACATGAGGCTGATTTGCCGAATTGATAGCTATTGACACTATACATGAATGAGGTAAGAATAAACGTTCTGATATGACAAGGACATTCGAAAAGCCTCCCTAAGGGGAAAATTCAGTCTTTATTTGAATGTGTGAAAGAGAAGAAAGTTTTTCTTTTGGTTTTGTTCTTGAGTTTAAGATCTCTTAGGCTTAGATATAGAGAAACTAAGTTTGTCCACATGTTTGAGCGTGGAACTGATAAACTAAACTGAAAGGTTCTATATCTAGCTCTGTATGCAAGATCCATTGGTTAAGCTTCTCAGCCACCAAATTTTCATCAATTTTGGAAATGAAGTTCTGATGATATGTCAAAGACATCTATGTATCCTGTAGCAGAGATATCTAGTGAAATTATCATGCTAACCAGTTAGACCTGGCCTGTCCTATCTTGTAGTACCACTTTGTATCTCAAGAGGTGATCTCAAGAGTGAGTCATTGTAGTGTTGAATAAATCCGCCCATCATGAGAGAAGTAGCATCATGAAAGAAATAGCACTGCTGCATTACTGTATTGTAACCTCATGTCAATGAAGTTAGATCATTTAAGGACATGTGGCCCAATGATGGCTATAGCTGTTGTCAAGTAACCATGTTAAAAACCACCGCCACCTGCTCTTGGCAAGAATCCACATTTGACAGCAAATGAAAGAATTGATATGAAAACAAGCAAAACGAGAGTTAACAATGGTGTTGCTTTCCACCGCTGAAGACGCTTGACAAGAAAAGGTAAAAGTTTAGGAGATAAGGAGATGTTTATTATGAGATGGGTGGACATGGCAACTTTCTGGTGATAAGTTGCTCCCTATTTGTTTGGAGTACAGATTACAGATTGCTCCTACAGTTTATATTTAGAAACTAGGCGCAACAATCTGTTTTGAAACTACTGTTTTGCAATGTCAAGCACCCGACACAAATACACACATCATCACCCCATTGCAGTTTTGGGCATGTTTAAGCCTGGACTGCTTTTTCTATGAAGGACAACACAGGACAGAGCTCATTTATCAGCTGTGTAATACAGTCTGGGTGACTTGGGGTTTAGTAGTTTGGCCATGTAAAAAAAAGTTTTGTAAATAAGACTATATATGATATCATGCATGATAAAACATGTTATGGGTACAAAACCACAACACACGCACCCTCTATATTCAAGTTTGAGCAGGTTGTGAGCTTGAGGGCAAACACGGTGAGAGAGTTGGGAACCTTCCCCTTAAACAAAAGTATCAGTTCTAGCTCCACCTAAACACACAGCTGCACTGATCAACACCTCCATATACACACAGCAAAGTCCACGCAAAATAAACTGAATGCACCCACTGCTAAACATTAAACCCAGAACATGAGCTCCGATCCTTCAAACCCACCACAGAACACACCTCCTCTGTCTGCTTACTCCGGTCATCATCACATCTGCAGTAACCTCATGACTTTTATTAAACAAACAAACTGACCACTTACTGGCCAAGTAGCAGGACCTGTGGCTTTTTTACTTCCTCTGTGAAAACCGTACTGACAGAACTGTATTAAGCAGCTAGGTCGTAGTGAGCTGTATCTATGTAGGACTGCATATCACAACGCTTGACTGTATTTTCAATTCCTCAGTACGTCTCACAGTTCTTTTAAGTCTAAAAGAATTTGGTGCCATGCTTAAAAAATGCTGGAAAATCAATGTTTTACACATTTGCACAGGAAGGGTTGTTTTCTAAAATGTATATCTTATATCAATATCCAAAACACTCACTGGTATCTGGGGGTCCATGTTGGCTGACTTATTTGCTAAAGTGCCCATAAAAATGTTTGATTTAACATTTTATAATAAATTAAGTGGTCTTACACACATTAACCACACGGCATATTCCATCCATATTTACTGGCTCTATTAGTTGCTTGTTTGCATAAATTCAGTGAACAATGAAACAAAATTGGATAATTAATCAAATTATTTGAAAACAGTAGGTTGTTTATTGCAGTATAAACTTATTTGCCATGAACCAAAAAGCTGTTATTGTTATTAGAGCTGCAGTATGTTAGATTTGTGGATTCCTCTCTGGAGGAAATGTGTTACATGCAAACTCCCCAGAGCAGATTAACCAAATGATTGCAGGTGTGCTGTAAGGGTGTTCAGCTTGGCGAAGGACGTGTCTTATGTGGGTATAATTGAAACGCAAAATGAGTTGGCATTAACACCAGTCGGGGCTTCCTATTGAGACTGTGTGTGTGACATTATCACTTAAACGACTTATGACGTGAACCCCCTTGAAATCTGACCCCACATCTTTGACTCTTAAATCTTAAAACATTGACTATTAAATTCCAATTCATTACATCACAGCCCAGTATATTATACCCTGTTTTTTCTACTGACACAGTGATGCTACTTCTTTCCATTTGAACAAAAACAATCTCAGAGGATCTTACATAGTGCTGTTGTAAACTGGTGCATATTTTTCTTGCAGGCATGCATAGTTTTCTTTTCTTTTCTAAGTTACTCAAAATACTTACTACTAAGTAATGCCTATGGTTTTATAGTGTGAAACAGTTAATCAGCATTACCAGTTCATCAGGATTAATAATACTCTCTTGACAACTAATGCAAACATGCAGTTTGTGAGCGTTCTATAAGAACAGACTATAACCACAATAACATTCAGATAAGAATACTGTCATGTAATTTATCACAATGCAATATAATATAATACTGCCCACCTCTAAATAAGGCAACATACACTACTGTGCAAAAGCCTTCATCACCTAAGTTCATTGTTTAAAAGCCAGTAAGAACACCAGTTATCATTAGAACAGATGTAAATAAACATAAATATAACATAAATATCTTATTTTGGAAGAAGTAGGTAATATCTTGTGCGCCAGTTTGAAGAAGAATGTTTAGCTCCAGATTTCTTCTGGATGCTCCAGACACTGTATGAGTGTATTAGATTCCTTCACCAGCATTCTTGATGTAGCCTAATGAAGTACTGAGTAGTCAAAGCAGGTATTAGATAAGAACTGCTAATAATACTGCTTGGAAAAAAAAAAAGCTTGGAAAGTGTTAAATAAACACACTATCACATCATCGCTGTCCAAAGAAAAACTAAAATTTTCTCTACTTTCCTACGACAGCAACAGCTGCTGTTCACATTGTTTAACAGTTTCATGATGAATGGACCAATAGAAATGCTCCAAATTAGCTTGAAAAAATGTTTCCATTGACTTACATTAAAAGTAAAGTCTGTTTTTGGCCTCTCCTGTAAAGCTGCCATTTTGGAGATACTTGTTGTCCTTTGGACAGCGACGATATGTAAAAGCACTACTTACTGTATCAATAATATTTGAAAATTAATACATATATAATGTTTGGCTTTTATAAAGTTTTCTGTCTGGAAAAAAATAGCTTTTTAAAAATAATGTCCCCCAAGTGCCTAAAACGTTTGCCCAGTACTGTGTAAGCAAGGTTTTTAGATTAAAGTCAAGTTTTTAGATAGAGCAGAGTTTTCCAGCTGCAGTTCTACAGTCTATTATTAACAAGGTCGCTATGCCGCAAATGCAGAACTTTAACATGGAGCTTGTGAACTGATTTTAAATGAACTTGATTAATCAGAAGCAACCCAACATCTATGTGCTGTGACATCACAAAAACACAAACAACTGGCAGGCTGGTGTTAAGTGTTCAGATCTCAAACTAGAAAACGTACACACTGGCATTCTCACTGGCATTCTCAGCCAATGAAAGCCCATCACCTCAGTTTCTGAAGAACAATCACAGTTTAAATCGGGATCCCAATACTGATATTCTACCACAATCGTTCAGCCCTACATCTGAGCCTCATACAGGTTGCAACTGACCGTCTCTAGAACCCTCTGGTCAAGCAGAGCGCCCTCTATTGGTGCTGAAAATCAACCTTTTCTCCAAACCAGGACACAGAGGAGGCTGTTCACAGGGTCTCTCAGACTCACTTACATCTCACTTGTTTCTCAGAGGAGCGTTTAAATGTCGCTCTGTTTACTGAGTGCTCTGCCACTCAGAACCGCGCGGCAAGTAAAGACTTTCCCCGACTTGCCCCCAACATCAACCAAAGCTGAGCTGTGAAATAAGAAGACCCTCGCAGACCCCTGCGCCTGCAAGTGAGCGTGCAGAGGGGCAGAGTTCGGAGCTTTCTACAGCTCATCCACACTCCCGCGGCTGTGTTTCTGCTGCAGGTTCGAGGTGGTCTTACCGTGTTCTCGCTCTCTCTGGACCTCCACACTTCCCACCACTACTGCCAGTCCCAGCAGCAGCAGCTCCGTCCCGCGCGCCATCGCCTCACCTCCTCCAGCCCCGCGAGCCCACTAGCACCAGCGCGCGCGTGTACGAGTGGGAGAAGAGGAGGAGAGCAGGAGAAAAGAGAAGGGAGAAAGAGAGTGAAGACGGAGAAGGGAGAGAACGCCGTTCGGTTTTAGCCTCCTTTCCTGTCGCGCGGCGCAGCTCCTCCGACCCGCTCGAGTGTGAGCTGAGAGTGTGTGTGAGAGAGCGCGCGCGTGTATGTGCGTGTGAAAGAGAAGAGAGAGAGAGAGGGAGAGAGAGAGAGAGTTGATCGCGCGCGCACGCGTCCAGAAACTGATTGTAAAAACACGCTTGACAACATCAGCTACGGCGCGCGCGCTCACACATCCACCTACTGGGGACAGGAGTGTGTGAGTGTGCAGAATAATTTCCCCACAAGCCTGGAAAACACACCACACACACACACACACACACACACACACACACACACACACACACACACACACACACATATATATATATATATATATATATATATATATATATATATATATATATATATATATATATATATATATATATAGATATAACCCTTTAGTATTACCTATGACAGACAGACACTACCTGAACTATATGATAACGACTTCATTTAGAAGATGAAGTTACAGGTTCTCACGTCCCACAAGTTCTTTTTAAATAAAGGCAGCACACAACGCCTGATCAACCTTGATCTTCTCGGGAAGGCTTAGTGTGAGCCATGCCTCAAAGCAATCAACTTTTAAAAGACCTCAGAATACAGGCAAGCTGGAAAAGGCTACAGAAGCATCACTAAAGACGTAGCAGTTCAGCAAATTGTCTACAAATGGAGAAAATTCAGGACTGTTGCTTCTCTCCCAAAGTGTGTCCTGTTAACATCACTGCAAAAACACGATTGGCCATCCTGCAAGAGGTGAGATAGAGTTACAGCTAAAGTTTGTCCAAGACCACCTGGATGCTCCGCATTGACTCTATAGGCAGATGAGACAAAAGCGTGCAACACTGTGTTTGAAGGAAAAGGAGCCTGCACACTAAACATTAAAAACTCATCCCAACTGTGAAGCATGATGGAGGGAGCATCATGGTTTGGGGCCTAAGGCTTAAACGTCTCGTGTTTACTGAAGGAAAATGTAAGGGCCACGGTCCGTGACCTCAAGCAGAAGAGATGTTTGTTGATGCAACCAGACTTTGACCCAAAGTACACAAGTAAGTCAACTAAAGAATGATTGAAATAGAAGATTTGTGTTGAGAGGCTTGATCTGAAGGGGGCTGCTCAAGCAAGGCAGCCCAGAAATCCTGATTTGCGAGAAAGAATGGTGCAAACATTGAGCTAACTCGCAGCTACAGGACATGCTCGGAGGGTGCAACTGGTTGCTACTAAAGAGGGATCTTCAAGTTAGTAAATTAGTGAAGTGCAGCTGTTTGTGTGTTATTTGTTTAGTTAGATTTTGTTTGAACATTTGAAGATGATGTGGATGAATTTATGCATGAAGTCAAAGTGGTTTCATGTGAACTTAGCATTTCTAGTCACAGTAGTGGTGATGAAAACCACACATCCAAAAAGTTTATAGCCTCTAGAAGCTAACTTGCAGAAAGTCATTATATAAAATAGGTATGAATACGTTGGTTATATTCTCTTGCAATAGCTGTGTGGAGTTGGATGTTGAGCAAAATAGTTCTTAAAGAAACACCCACATGAGTAGGCTTCTTAGTGGTTTTGGATAGTAAAATAAAATAGACATACTTATGTTGTAGACATCATGACGCCCGTTTCTTATTACCATCACTTTAACGTGATTTTAGCTGGAAAATTATATGTTTTATGCCAAACCTGAATTCCCCTTTAAAGTTAGAACTCTTTACCTGCACTCATACAGAAGACAGTGGAAATGAACTACAAAGACACAAGTACTGTTTGTCGGGTTATGGTCACACCTGCAGTGCTCTAATGCTGTTTAAGCTACAGTAAACAAGCTGCCTCTTTAGTGGAGCAGAAGCTGAACCTGTTGTTTCTTTCTCTTTTTTTACTCTTACTGCTGTCTTGTACAGAGGGTGATTATCAGCACCACAGGCTGCTGTTTTGAAGTGAGCTGTATCTTTCTAGCACAGCATTGCCATCTGTCTCCTAAAATATATATTTTCATCTAGAATGAAAGTGACTGTCATAGAGGCTGGCACTGGCCATGATTCTCTGATTAAGACGCCCTCTACTGGTGAACACATATAAGCCCTTTGCTTTCAGCTACTGAAACATTGCCAAGTCACAACACTTTTCCAACAATAGTCTGGCATAATAAACAAACTGCTTTAAAACATTAATATCCTAATGTTTTGTGCACAGCAATATTAATGTGCGTGAATCTAAAAATGTATTATGGCAATTTGTGGTATTGGTGCTATCCCATTATAATAGATTGTCTTAAAACCCAAAAAGGCAATTAATTGGCTGTTAATGTAGATTATTCTGGATTCTACCCCACCAAATATCACAAACTTTAACAATCTCTCACTACTTATGACTTACTTCTGTGGTTTCTGGCCCAATAACATAAAAATAAAAATATTGGCTAAAATGTCTTTATGATGGCTGTTAGCAGAGGCATCTGTAGACACTGTGACCATGCAAGACACTACTGCAGACACTACATTTCCCACAGTGCACCAGTGCCTTTTCTCTGAAGTCCTCTTCATAAGTACCTATTCATTACCGCATAGTATGTATGTCTAAATTTGTGTTTGGTTAATTTTGGTCAGAAACAACATAGACACTCTGGGAACGATGTTTTTCTTTGTTTGGTTGTTGACTTTAGTTTTTTTCTTTATTACAGGGAGCCAGTTTATTTTGCACTGCTGCAACAAAATGATTAGCAGAGGACGTGTATTAGACCTGTTTCTGTCCCGTTAGATGCATTACATAATGTGCCTATGCATGTGTTTTTTGCAATTCAACTCTCAGTGGCTGGTTTTGCTGACACGTCTCCAACTCGGAAACATAGGGCTCATTAAAGAAATCCAAGTTTTCCAGCAGTCAATACAACTCTCTGGTCAGCGTTCATGCATGCTTATCTCATAAAATTGAAATTTCTGATGTGACGTGAAAGTTTCTATAATAAAACAGTTCCCAGTTCTGAGCTAGGAGTAGTAGTATTTAATAGCATAGATATATAAACATTTGTCTATCTATGTTTAACAGTCAGCCATGCTGCGGCCAGAGTAAAGTCTCAGTAACACTATACATTTACAGTTAGCATCACCTTGGTGCAGTTAGTAAGCTAGATACCACACACAGCAACCAGACAAACCTAAACTTAATAATATTACATAGATAATTAAGTACATGTAAGCGTATATATATATATATATATATATATATATATATATATATTGCTACGACTGGTACAGCCTAACAGCTTAAAGTAATTTGATTCAAGTTTTGTGTTAACTGTTGAGTTTAACTGTTGAGTTTTCACTTCAAGCCTTTCTGTGCTGTAGAGGTGAGTAGACAGAAACAGTAGTTTGGCCCTCTCCTCCTCAGGCGGGCGGGCGAGAGAGAGAGGGGGGGTGTCATTAGCGGTTGGCAGTGGAGTCTGCACCTCTGCTTGCCAGCTTGAACCTCATGGGGGTCCTAAGAGGCAGTGAGCCACCCGAGCACTAACAAGCCCCCCATCAGCCCTGCGGGCCAGGACAAGCTACCGGGAGAACGTTGCCTCTGAAGTTCACATCTCACAGTGTGGACCTGATGAGTCAATCAGTTTAGAATAAGAGCTGAACAGGAAAGATAAACAAACATTGGTGAATATCCATTAAGCATTACTTAAATAGAAATATACTTCAGAAAGTAAATCATTTACAGACGTTGGTCAAATGACATGTCAAAATGAACATAAGTGAAAATAAGTTATACATCCTCTACAGAGAACACACTTCTGCACATCTACATGCACGATTACTGTTTATTTACTGAATTTAACTTACGGGAAAGAACAAGCATTAAAAAGCAGCCTGTACTAAAGTTAAGCATTTTATGTTTTATTTTATTTTATTTTCCAATTTGTTAAACAGTCAATGCAAATACAATCAAGGTTGCAACAAGAAATGAGGTTGTATTATTTTCAACAAAACATACACAAAAAGAAAATCAAGGCTTTTCAGACTTTTGCATATGACTACATCTTTACATGGTTTTGACAAGCAAGGTCGAAAGCAGCATTTGCTTGTTTTTTTTTCCATTTGCTGCATATATTTTAGTCTGGACTGCTTTTTGAACAATCCGAACAGGGTTTATTTACATACCAGTCTGAAAAGCAAAGCAACTAAAGAAGTCTGTTAAACCAGGGGATGATAAACTGGCATAAAGGAATGAACTGTGACTGTTATTGGTATGGTGCACCACTTTTGTCCACTATAGAAATATATAACACTGAATGATTTAGTGTTAAACTCGGTCTCACTCCTTTGAGGGATCAGTTGCAGGCATCAAACTTGCATTGAGTGCTTATTGGAAGAGTCTTTTTTTCCAAAATATCGTATATCTATTTGTAACATGCTAATATGAAAAAATTATTAATAATAAAAACTGGCATGTGATATTAATTATAATACTGTGTTGATGTTTCTCATGGGTGGGTGTAAAGCCCAAACCTGACAATGTACGTTACAACCGAAGAGCTTCAATAATACTTAACAAAATAAAATCTCTTTACACATAACTTATCAAACATTATACCATTATAAATATATTAGTAACAAATATATAAAGCATTTTTTATGAAGTTTTTTTTTTATAATAATTAAACCTACATACCTTCCTTATTTGTGTAGTGTCTGTTTGACCCTCTTAGATGAAAGTTTGCACACTGGTGGTCTACACTATTAACTCTAACCCTCTACAGGCCTGTATGAACATGTTTGAGACCCACACTCCTCAGGCCATTATGCAAGAGAGACTGAAACCCAGCCTAAAGGCATTTAGTGTCACTTTGGAGGAGATTTATTGAGGAAAACATGGAGCAGCAGGCAGTAGAGTCAGTGCTCATTATGTGACACACTGTGAGAAAGGCTGACAGTCAACCAAGCTGAACGCAGCGCATGAATTCCAGTGAGGTCTGGAGAAGTGTCCGCTACCTGGGGACGCAGTCCACAGAGACACACTCAGACTTCATGTCATACTGGTGCATGCACTGTCTCTCAGGCTGACTCAGTGCTGCTCTCCAGCAGACTGCTCTTCTCCTGTTCTCTCTGTCACTGCAGTCTTATCGCTGTCTCATAAGCAAATAGAGGCTTCCACAAGCTCCAACCCAAAGAACTCTGTGTAGTAAGGAAGCAGGTCCTAACAGCATTGCACGCACTGCCCTGTTTATGCCCTGTTCACTATACAGTACAGTATTCTGAAAGTCTGCCTTTGTTTCAAGCTGAGTTACTTTTATCTGAAGAGCTGATGTAACATAACTCTAAGTCACTGTTAATGCTGGTGCACAAAGTATTTAGCAGTTTTAGTCATCATACTTGCAGCTCAGTGAAATGAGCAGAGTAGTTCTGTTAAAACTGTGTTTCTAAACTTTCTGCTTGTAAATAGAAGAGCAGATATTTTGTTGTCTTTTGAAGGTAGAAGTATAGATTAGTTTAAAAATACTAGTTTAGAAGTTGAAATATCAACTCAAGCTGTAAAAGTAATGCTTTCAGTGATACTTAAAGTATAAAAGTAAAAGTAATGTAAGGAAAAAATGCCATTAAGGACAAAAGCTTAGGCCGCACCACAGGGGTCTATAGTGCACTAGCCCACCTCCCCCCAAAAACCTCATTCTTCTAAAAGCCATAATGACTATAATATTATATTAAAATGTTAATGTTGATAAATTTGGAATGCACTAGGCTTCCTGTTTCAGCCACATATACGCCCATTGAAAATGAATGTAGTTTAGTACAATGTAAATATATACTACTGTGTACTACTGAGCATTAACATGTGTTTCATGGAGCAGAAGATATGATGACTAGTTGTCTATAAGTATTATAATGGTACAAAAAGTCTCACTTCAAAGGCATGTTATCAATAACCTTTACTGGAATGTAAATGTACATGAATGTAAATAAGCTGAAATGAAACAGGAGTAAAGAGGCTATTTTTTAAATGTAAGGAGCAGAAAGTACAGATAATGGTGTGAAAATGTAAGGAGTAGACGTACAAAAAAAGTACAAATAATTACTCCAGTAAAGTATAAATAACCAAAACTTCTACTTTAGTAAGGTAAAGAAGTATTTGTACTTTGTTACTTGACAACTCTGACTGTGACAAATGCAAACTCGAATGTTAATGTAATACTGTACTTAGAGCTACACTATGTAAGGTCTGGGGATTTGGAGACCTCTCTGGTGGAAATGTGGAAATGCACATGCATAGAAGAACATTGTCTGTGCTTCAGACCCCTTCCCCATATAGATGAACCTAAAGATTGATACCCATGGGCATTAATATTGAGTTAATGTGAAGTATGACAGCATCCACTCTTTTGGGAAACAAGCCCCAGTCCAACAAGTACTACTTCTAGCCCTATGCATTCTACCAAGTCCAGATTTGTCCATCAGATTACCAGATAGCAAAGCATAACTCAAACCCCCTGAGAACGTGTTTCCACAGCTCCAGATTCCAGTGGGGGTTTTCTTTATGCCACTCCAGCCAATGCCAATGAGTCGGTTTACTGGTTGAGTTAATAATCGTTGTATTTCACCATCTGCGCTGCACACATTTTACATTATTACTTTATCATTTTCATTTGATCATTTGCTATTGAGTCAATAGTTCAAACTAAGATTTTGATACAAGTCAGCTGAAAAGCTTAACTTCATGATTATAATTTGATTGCTGGGACCTACTAGAAAAGGATTTACGAGCTGCAATTTTTTTTACACTGTTACATAATGTATTCTGTTAGGGCGCCTGTGCCTTTAAGCCCCCCACCTGATGAGCCCAGTGTGATTGGTCGGCTCACCTACTCTGTTCTGACTGATCAATTGCCAGAGACGCATCCTGCTATGAGTTCCACCCCCACACTATGGCTATTTTTATAAAGTGGCTGGTTCTGCCACATAAGTTAGAGCCAGAGTCTGATCCTGAAAGCCACGCAGACGTTGGTAGACCTGATCCAACCTAGCAAGCTAGACTGGAGCAGGACGTTTCAGAGAGATGCGATTTTTGTCTGAGTACTTGACAAGTTTGCCTGTTGGATGAGCAACAAGGAATGTGTTGCGTGATGGCATCACCCTGTCACAGAGAAGACTGCTGGAATTCCAATGAGGCTCTTCAGGCAGCTAAGACAAGTGGTTTCTGCAGGAACAGCATCTCTTGCATTGAAGGAAAGGAAAAGCACTGGAAAAGCATAAAAGGTCCCCTTGAACAGGGCCTATGGGGGTTGTTTAACAATTAACTAGATGTTCATAACGAGATGTTTATCTGATTTTAGTTTCTTTAACGCTCCATTTAAGGGCTGCAGTCTGCAGTATACTTGGTATGAACATGATATTTGCCACAGCACTATATAGTGAAGCTTTGAGAACCTTAAACTATTACAGTAATCACTGCTAATGTAGCATAGTCCTTTACAAACAACCTACAAAAACCTCAGGTTGATCTTTAGTTAACTTCACTTTTTTACTGTACCTCACCTCCCAGCACAACAGTACCACATATTCAGTTCTTGGTAGCTTGAGCTGGCGAGGTTATTTGGGTTCCCTAAGGGCTGGATAAAGAGATATGGACTTGAAGGTCAATTAAGGGGGCAAAAATAGCTTCCCTGACTAAATGGGTGAATGCATAGCCTCAAAAACCCCTTCAAGTGCTGCTATATTATAACAGTTACAATGTTCAAAAGGACAGCAATCAAAACAGATAGGCAGTGTTTGGCCACATATTGTTTAGGAAAGCTTATCTTATATTAAAAAGGAATTCCAGTGACTGGCAAGCATGTAAACCCGCCCTGAATGGATACTCATCAAGCCCTGCTGTGGCATCCATGGTGCCCTGGAATAATATAAATGTAATACAGTACCTAGAGCTACACTACATAAAATCTGGGGATTTGAAGACCTCTCTGGTGGAAATGTGGAAATGCACACATGTGGAAAAACATTGTGCATTGTGCTTCAGACCCCTTTCGCAAACAGATGAATCTAATGATTGATAGTGTGTTCAAAGAGGATGTACGTCGCTGCTGCTAGAACAAAACCTCATATCTCCTAGCCTCATAACTTTACAGGAGGATGAAAAATCATACTTTACTTTTGATGGAGCTCAGTGGAACCAGACTTTTGTCTTAGTTATTTTGAGCCATTTCTTTTGGTTCATTTATTGAACCAGACAGTCTTTTTGAGGCTGTGTGTTTGATGTTAATACATAAAGATGGATGATATAGTCTGAAAAATCCAGTCTGATGCCTCTGACTTTTAAATGATAATTTCTGGCTATACACAGTGACTCTCAACAGTCAACTCTCAACAGAACATGCACACTGTATTTAGTCTGTTTTAGCCTCATAATGCTACTTCTTTTTATTTTGAAACCAAATTTTACATAGTGCAGCTTTAATGTAATTACTGTTTGCTAAGTAATGACATGTGTATCACATAGCAACACAAAAGCAATAACTCTTTATCTGAATAAAGTGACTAGTGCTGAGATTTTGATTTAGTGTAATCCTTCAACCTGTTTTATCTTTACAGTCTTTATGGGTATCAGGCAGGGTCTCAGGGGCAGGGCAAAGGGCGTGCTAAGGGAACCGGGAACCAGAGAACCAGGGAAGCCTAGCGGGGTGTCAGAAGGAGCAGGCCATGCAGAGTGGATAGTTAGCAGCAGAGGATGGTAACCTGACTTGTACTGGTGTATCTGGGCTGTTTTCCGTCTGAGCAGTGAATAGTGCACACCCCCTCTGTCACAGCGTTCTCCAGGAGCGGTGTCCTGCCTGAGTAGATACAAGGGTAGCAAAACCCTAATGGCAGGGTAAAGTTCAAAAAGAGAGTCAGTACAGAGGGCCCGCGAGTAGCACGGTGAGAGCGGTGGCTGAGTAAACCTCAACTTGCCGTGGCGTGGAGAAACTTTGTGACAGGCATGAGGGCTGAGCAGAAGTAGAGAAGCGTACACAGACCTTGAACTTAGCAGGAGAGTCCAATCTACCTCGGCTAAACTTGACTGAACTTGACTGACGAGGAAAGACGTTAGCTCGACTTAATTGGGAACGGCATAGCCCAACTGTACAGAGAAACAAGAGGCCTGGTGTACATGTACGAGAGTAAGTATCACGCACTGAGAGGAGAGTGAGAGGGTTTTTTAAATTGTCAGTGTAATGAGCTACTGTGTTTTGATTCTTGGGTAATAAGGATGTGTAGTCCTGTCTGAACAACAAGAACTGCTACTAGACGTGACATGCAGTAGGTTGTTATCATTATTGAGGGTAGCGCCTGTGGTGTAACTGTTTTTTTTATCTTGGTTTCAAATAACAATGTAATTTTTTCCTCCTCTGAAGTTGTCTATGAGGAAATAGATACTCAACCTAGATCATCCCATTTTATGAGATCTGTAAGAGGAAAAGTTCACCAGAGAGAAGAAACAAAGTATTAATGAGAGAATGGAAGAGAAAGTGAGAGAGAAGGTACATTAAAGAGGTTTCCTGAGGCTCTCGGCTATTTCCCACTAAGCATATGCACGAGCATGCTTCCAATAAAGCAACGGATAGTGCACATTCTATAAGACTTAAATAGAGTAGACCACCGCTGTCAGAGCAAAGCCTCCAACTCAGCTTTACAGGAGAAACACAAAACATTCTCAACCTGGAAATTATTGGAACTACTTTTTTTTAGAGAGAGCTTGTGTATTATTAAAAAAAAGGAGCATTTCTCTTTGTGCATTAATCATGAACTTTTAGCATGGAGTAACGGGCAGCTGGCTTTTTCACATTATCTAAAAAAGTAGAAAACAACAAAAAATTAAGATTAAGATTAAGGTTTTGTTCCAACAGCAGCAATATGAAAAAATCATCAATCTCTCATACACACACACACACACTTGCTTAGACTCACAGCCAGACATACACAGACACACAGACAGACAGATAGACACAAACACACACACAAACACATTAATTCAGACACACATTAATTCACACACACATACCCACACACACTAATTCAGACACACATTAATTCAGACACACAAACACACACACACACAGACACACACACACACACACACACAAACACACACACACACACACACACTTGCTTAGACTCACAGCCAGACATACACAGACACACAGACAGACAGATAGACACAAACACACACACACACACAAACACACACTAATTCAGACACACATTAATTCAGACACACAAACACACACACACAAACACACACACACATGTTTAGCCTTACTAATAATGTTTACACAGCATTTGAAAAGGACTGGAATAAAATGCCGGGACTGAAAAGCTGCAGGTGTGAGGGACCCCCTCCTGTTTTTCCACAATATCCCGTCCCCCCATTCACTCACAGTGAAAAAGAGACTTCTAGAGACTCCACTGAAAGAGAAAGATGAAAAAGATTACAATGAAAGAAATGGAGAATCACAGTGTCTGCATTTTTGCAGTCAGCTGAAAGTCACATGAATGTGGCTAAATGAGGCGAGAGAGAATGTGTGTGTGTGTGTGTCTGTGTGAGTTTGTGTGCATGTGTGTGTGTGTGTGTGTGTGTGTGTGTGTGTGTGCACTTGGTTGTTAAAGTTTCAACTCAATGGGGCACAAATGAAACTGTGCTGACTAGACAATTCCGTTTGTGTTTGTGTGTGTGTGTGTGTGTGTGTGTGTGTGTGTGCGTGTGTGTGTGTGTGTGTGTGTGTGTGTGTTGCTATGATCTACGATCTAGAGAGTCAGAGAATGATTTGACCTCAGGTCACTTATGTGTGTGTGTTACTGAGTGTGTTTAGGAATGTATTTATCAATTAATCAGATACTTTTGGCGCCACAATGTGTAAAAATTCCATACATCTTTAAGCTATATGGATCTGTACAGTTTTGATTTTTCTATTGATCTATACAATACAGAGATCCACAAGGTGTAGATCTACTTTATATCTTATAGTTGAGGTTTTGGGGGGCTGAGCAGAAGGTCTAGCTCAATCTGAGCTGCTACACTGTAGCAAGCATCATCCAGACATTTAGAAATGAGAACAGGTACACTGTTAAACTGTGTATACCACTATACCTCTGCAGTGTAGCGCCATATCAGTAGTAACATTTCAATTTAGGCTGAAAAACCAATCACATCATGTTTTTGATGGGCTGCTAGATGACTCCTTACTGGAGGAAGAAGATAGTTGTTCACCCCAGAGTAGGAAGAGACCATCACAAACATGGTCAGAGTAGACAATAGTATACAACCACAACATCAGTACTGACAACATCACATTTAGCAACATCCATTTAATATAATATAATACTGTATGGTTGGATTTCAGACAGTGTTGGAAGGAGACATACATTGACGAGCATTGATGAAGCCACTTCAACCTTGACAAATCAAGTTGTTTATCATCATGCCACTCTTAGTCCCTACAACACTGAGCACATCACCTTCCTCGACACACTGCACAGCATACTCATTCCCCACCAGTGGGACCAGAGCAGTCCAGGTTTGTTGTCTTCTGGGAAAACACAAGTTTCCACTAAGCTGCTCAGGTACTAAACTGGTTCACTGAACACCCACAATTTGCTGTGATTCACCTGCCACCATACCCTCCATTAATCAGTACTATTAAGGAGTTAGAAGGTAGAATGTCTATGATTGCCAACCCCACCAACGTAAACGTCTACCTCAGGCAATAGAGTAAGCTTGTGGTTGTGTTGATGAAGGAGTATTCCAGGGGTGGATATGTCACTCCAGATGGTACTTTCTCCCACTCTCTGGTGATGAAGGTCATTGCTAGTGATGCTGATGAGGTGTTGTGGACAGAAACAAATAGAGAACTAGACGCATTGTATTAGGTACAAGCCTATTTTCTTACCTTGTTTTGTTATTATTGTATTACACTATATGTAACATGTGTGTTGCAGTTCTGCCCATGTTTAAAAAATAAACATTACCCTGTATCTGAGCATCTGTGTTTTATTTTATGGTGTTTTTGTGCTAGATATGTAGCCTAGTATATTAGTAAAGTACATGTATGTATGAATAAGTACTATGACAGACTTGACAGAATAATTTTCTTTTATCTCTAATTGCAGATCCCATATATATATATATATATATATATATATATATATATATATATATATATATATATATATATATCCATGGTATAAGGATCTATACAATATGGGTCTTCTATAGATATGTAAACTATTTGGCTGTATATATACATATATGTACTAAAACGTTTGGCTGGTAGTGTACTAAAACGTTTGACTGGTAGTGATCTAAAACGTTTGACTGGTAGTGATCTAAAACGTTTGGCTGGTAGTGTACTAAAACGTTTGACTGGTAGTGATCTAAAACGTTTGGCTGGTAGTGTATCTAAAACGTTTGACTGGTAGTGATCTAAAACGTTTGACTGGTAGTGATCTAAAACGTTTGACTGCTAGTGTACTAAAACGTTTGACTGGTAGTGATTTAAAACGTTTGACTAGTAGTGTACTAAAACGTTTGACTGGTAGTGTACTAAAACGTTTGACTGGTAGTGTACTAAAACGTTTGGCTGGTAGTGTACTAAAACATTGGACTGGTAGTGATCTAAAACGTTTGACTGGTAGTGTACTAAAACGTTTGGCTGGTAGTGATCTAAAACGTTTGACTGGTAGTGTATCTAAAACGTTTGGCTGGTAGTGTATGTGAAACGTTTGGCTGGTAGTGATCTAAAACGTTTGACTGCTAGTGTACTAAAACGTTTGACTGGTAGTGTACTAAAACGTTTGACTGGTAGTGATCTAAAACGTTTGGCTGGTAGTGATACTAAAAAGTTTGACTGGTAGTGTATCTAAAACGCTTGACTGGTAGTGTACTAAAACGTTTGGCTGGTAGTGATACTAAAACGTTTGACTAGTAGTGTACTAAAACGTTTGGCTGGTAGTGATCTAAAACGTTTGACTGGTAGTGATCTAAAACGTTTGACTGGTAGTGTACTAAAACGTTTTACTGGTAGTGTACTAAAACATTTGACTGGTAGTGATCTAAAACGTTTGGCTGGTAGTGTACTATAAAATTTAACTGGTGGTGTACTAAAACAATTGGCTGGTAGTGTACTAAAAAGTTTGACTGGTAGTGTATCTAAAACGTTTGACTGGTAGTGTACTAAAACGTTTGGCTGGTAGTGATACTAAAACGTTTGACTAGTAGAGTACTATGAAATTTAACTGGTAGTGTACTAAAACAATTGGCTGGTAGTGTACTAAAACGTTTGACTGGTAGTGATCTAAATTGTTTGACTGGTAGTGATCTAAAACGTTTGACTGGTAGTGATCTAAAACGTTTGACTGGTAGTGATACTAAAACGTTAGGCTGGTAGTGTACTAAAACGTTTGGCTGTTACTGTATGTAAAACGTTTGACTAGTAGTGTACTAAAATGTTTGACTGGTAGTGTACTAAAACTTTTGGCTGGTAGTGATCTAAAATATTTGACTGGTAGTGATCTAAAACGTTTGAATGGTAGTGTACTAAAACGTTTGACCAGTAGTGTACTAAAACGTTTGACTGGTAGTGTACTAAAACGTTTGACTGGTAGTGATCTAAAACATTTGACTAGTAGTGTACTAAAACGTTTGACTGGTAGTGTACTAAAACGTTTGACTGGTAGTGTACTAAAACGTTTGGCTGGTACTGTATGTAAAACGTTTGACTGGTAGTGATCTAAAACGTTTGACTGGTAGTGTGCTAAAACGTTTGACTGGTAGTGTACTAAAACGTTTGACTGGTAGTGATCTAAAACGTTTAACTGGTAGTGTACTAAAACATTTGACTGGTAGTGTACTAAAATGTTTGACTGGTAGTGTACTAAAACGTTTGACTGGTAGTGTACTAAAACGTTTGGCTGGTAGTGATCTAAAACCTTTGACTAGTAGTGTTCTAAAACGTTTGACTGGTAGTGTACTAAACGTTTGACTGGTAGTGTACTAAAATGTTTGGCTGGTAGTGATCTAAAACGTTTGACTGGTAGTGTATCTAAAACGTAACACTGGTAGTGTATGTGAAACGTTTGGCTGGTAGTGATCTAAAACGTTTGACTGGTAGTGTACTAAAACGTTTGACTGGTAGTGTACTAAAACGTTTGACTGGTAGTGATCTAAAACGTTTGACTGGTAGTGTACTAAAACGTTTGACTGGTAGTGTACTAAAACGTTTGACTGGTAGTGATCTAAAACGTTTGACTGGTAGTGTACTAAAACGTTTGACTGGTAGTGTACTAAAACGTTAGGCTGGTAGTGTACTAAAACGTTTGGCTGGCAGTGATCTAAAACATTTGACTAGAAGTGTACTAAAACGTTTGACTGGTAGTGATCTAAAACGTTTGACTGGTAGTGTACTAAAACGTTTGGCTGGTACTGTATGTAAAACGTTTGACTGGTAGTGTACTATAACGTTTGACTGGTAGTGTATCTAAAACGTTTGACTGGTAGTGTACTAAAACGTTTGGCTGGTAGTGATCTAAAACGTTTGACTGGTAGTGCATTAAAACATTTGACTGGTAGTGATCTAAAACGCTTGACTGGTAGTGTACTAAAATGTTTGGCTGGTAGTGATCTAAAACGTTTGACTAGTAGTGTACTAAAACATTTGACTGGTAGTGTACTAAAACTTTTGGCTGGTAGTGTACTAAAACGTTTGACTGGTAGTGATCTAAAACGCTTGACTGGTAGTGTACTAAAACGTTTGATTGGTAGTGTACTAAAACGTTTGACTGTTAGTAATCTAAAACGTTTGACTGGTAGTGTACTAAAACGTTTGGCTGGTAGTGATCTAAAACGTTTGACTAGTAGTGTACTAAAACATTTGACTGGTAGTGTACTAAAACTTTTGGCTGGTAGTGTACTAAAACGTTTGACTGGTAGTGATCTAAAATGTTTGACTGGTAGTAATCTAAAATGTTTGAATGGTAGTGTACTAAAACGTTTGACCAGTAGTGTACTAAAATGTTTGACTGGTAGTGTACTAAAACGTTTGACTGGTAGTGTACTAAAACGTTTGACTGGTAGTGTACTAAAACTTTTGGCTGGTAGTGATCTAAAACGTTTGACTGGTAGTAATCTAAAACGTTTGAATGGTAGTGTACTAAAACGTTTGACAAGTAGTGTACTAAAACGTTTGACTGGTAGTGTACTAAAACGTTTGATTGGTAGTGATCTAAAACATTTGACTAGTAGTGTACTAAAACGTTTGACTGGTAGTGTACTAAAACGTTTGACTGGTAGTGTACTAAAACGTTTGGCTGGTACTGTATGTAAAACGTTTGACTGGTAGTGTACTAAAACGTTTGGCTGGTAGTGATCTAAAACGTTTGACTGGTAGTGTATTAAAACATTTGACTTGTAGTGATCTAATACGCTTGACTGGTAGTGTACTAAAACGTTTGACTGGTAGTGATCTAAAACGTTTGGCTGGTAGTGTACTAAAACGTTTGGCTGGTAGTGATCTAAAACGTTTGACTAGTAGTGTACTAAAACATTTGACTGGTAGTGTACTAAAACTTTTGGCTGGTAGTGTACTAAAACGTTTGACTGGTAGTGATCTAAAATGTTTGACTGGTAGTAATCTAAAATGTTTGAATGGTAGTGTACTAAAACGTTTGACCAGTAGTGTACTAAAATGTTTGACTGGTAGTGTACTAAAACGTTTGACTGGTAGTGTACTAAAACGTTTGACTGGTAGTGTACTAAAACTTTTGGCTGGTAGTGATCTAAAACGTTTGACTGATAGTAATCTAAAACGTTTGAATGGTAGTGTACTAAAACGTTTGACAAGTAGTGTACTAAAACGTTTGACTGGTAGTGTACTAAAACGTTTGATTGGTAGTGATCTAAAACATTTGACTAGTAGTGTACTAAAACGTTTGACTGGTAGTGTACTAAAACGTTTGACTGGTAGTGTACTAAAACGTTTGGCTGGTACTGTATGTAAAACGTTTGACTGGTAGTGTACTAAAATGTTTGACTGGTAGTGTACTAAAACGTTTGACTGGTAGTGTACTAAAACGTTTGGCTGGTAGTGATCTAAAACGTTTGACTGGTAGTGTATTAAAACATTTGACTTGTAGTGATCTAATACGCTTGACTGGTAGTGTACTAAAACGTTTGACTGGTAGTGATCTAAAACGTTTGGCTGGTAGTGTACTAAAACGTTTGGCTGGTAGTGATCTAAAACGTTTGACTAGTAGTGTACTAAAACGTTTGACTGGTAGTGTACTAAAACGTTTGGCTGGTAGTGTACTAAAACGTTTGACTGGTAGTGTACTAAAACGTTTGACTGGTAGTGATCTAAAATGTTTGACTGGTAGTGTACTAAAATGTTTGACTGGTAGTGTACTAAAACGTTTGACTGGTAGTGTACTAAAACGTTTGACTGGTAGTGTATCTAAAACGTTTGACTGGTAGTGTACTAAAACGTTTCACTGGTAGTGTATGTGAAACGTTTGGCTGGTAGTGATCTAAAACGTTTGACTGGTAGTGTACTAAAACGTTTGACTGGTAGTGTACTAAAACGTTTGACTGGTAGTGATCTAAAATGTTTGACTGGTAGTGTACTAAAATTTTTGACTGGTAGTGTACTAAAACGTTTGACTGGTAGTGTACTAAAACGTTTGACTGGTAGTGTATCTAAAACGTTTGACTGGTAGTGTACTAAAACGTTTGACTGGTAGTGTACTAAAACGTTTCACTGGTAGTGTATGTGAAACGTTTGGCTGGTAGTGATCTAAAACGTTTGACTGGTAGTGTACTAAAACGTTTGACTGGTAGTGATCTAAAACGTTTGGCTGGTAGTGATACTAAAACGTTTGGCTGGTAGTGATCTAAAACGTTTGACTAGTAGTGTACTAAAACGTTTGACTAGTAGTGTACTATAACATTTAACTGGTAGTGTACTAAAACATTTGGCTGGTAGTGTACTAAATTGTTTGACTAGTAGTGATCTAAAACGTTTGACTGGTAGTGATCTAAAACGTTTGACTGGTAGTGTACTAAAACGTTAGGCTGGTAGTGTACTAAAACGTTTGGCTGTTACTGTATGTAAAACGTTTGACTGGTAGTGTACTAAAACGTTTGACTGGTAGTGTACTAAAACTTTTGGCTGGTAGTGATCTAAAACGTTTGACTGGTAGTAATGTAAAACGTTTGAATGGTAGTGTACTAAAACGTTTGACCAGTAGTGTACTAAAACGTTTTACTGGTAGTGTACTAAAACGTTTGACTGGTAGTGATCTAAAACGTTTGACTGGTAGTTTACTAAAACGTTTGGCTGGTACTGTATGTAAAACGTTTGACTGGTAGTGTACTAAAATGTTTGACTGGTAGTGTACTAAAACGTTTGACTGGTAGTGTACTAAAACGTTTGACTGGTAGTGCATTAAAACATTTGACTGGTAGTGATCTAAAACGCTTGACTTGTAGTGTACTAAAATGTTTGGCCGGTAGTGTACTAAAACGTTTGACTGTTAGTGATCTAAAACGTTTGACTGGTAGTGTAATAAAACGTTTGACTAGTAGTGTACTAAAACGTTTGACTAGTAGTGTACTATAACATTTAACTGGTAGTGTACTAAAATATTTGCCTGGTAGTGTACTAAATTGATTGACTGGTAGTGTACTAAAATATTTGCCTGGTAGTGTACTAAAACGTTTGACTGGTAGTGTACTAAAACTTTTGGCTGGTAGTGTACTAAAACGTTTGACTGGTAGTAATCTAAAACGTTTGAATGGTAGTGTACTAAAACGTTTGACCAGTAGTGTACTAAAACGTTTGACTGGTAGTGTACTAAAACGTTTGACTGGTAGTGATCTAAAACATTTGACTAGTAGTGTACTAAAACCTTTGACTGGTAGTGTACTAAAACGTTTGGCTGGTACTGTATGTAAAACGTTTGACTGGTAGTGTACTAAAACGTTTGACTGGTAGTGTATTAAAACGTTTGACTTGTAGTGATCTAAAACGCTTGACTGGTAGTGTACTAAAACGTTTGACTGGTAGTGTTCTAAAACGTTTGGCTGGTAGTGTACTAAAACGTTTGACTGGTAGTGATCTAAAATATTTGACTGGTAGTGTACCAAAATTTTTGACTGGTAGTGTACTAAAACGTTTGACTGGTAGTGTACTAAAACGTTTGACTGGTAGTGTATCTAAAACGTTTGACTGGTAGTGTACTAAAACGTTTGACTGGTAGTGTACTAAAACGTTTCACTGGTAGTGTATGTGAAACGTTTGGCTGGTAGTGATCTAAAACGTTTGACTGGTAGTGTACTAAAACGTTTGACTGGTAGTGATCTAAAACGTTTGGCTGGTAGTGATACTAAAACGTTTGGCTGGTAGTGATCTAAAACGTTTGACTAGTAGTGTACTAAAACGTTTGAATAGTAGTGTACTATAACATTTAACTGGTAGTGTACTAAAACATTTGGCTGGTAGTGTACTAAATTGTTTGACTGGTAGTGATCTAAAACGTTTGACTGGTAGTGATCTAAAACGTTTGACTGGTAGTGTACTAAAACGTTAGGCTGGTAATGTACTAAAACGTTTGGCTGTTACTGTATGTAAAACGTTTGACTGGTAGTGTACTAAAACGTTTGACTGGTAGTGTACTAAAACTTTTGGCTGGTAGTGATCTAAAACGTTTGACTGGTAGTAATGTAAAACGTTTGAATGGTAGTGTACTAAAACGTTTGACCAGTAGTGTACTAAAACGTTTTACTGGTAGTGTACTAAAACGTTTGACTGGCAGTGATCTAAAACATTTGACTAGAAGTGTACTAAAACGTTTGACTGGTAGTGATCTAAAACGTTTGACTGGTAGTTTACTAAAACGTTTGGCTGGTACTGTATGTAAAACGTTTGACTGGTAGTGTACTAAAATGTTTGACTGGTAGTGTACTAAAACGTTTGACTGGTAGTGTACTAAAACGTTTGACTGGTAGTGCATTAAAACATTTGACTGGTAGTGATCTAAAATGCTTGACTGGTAGTGTACTAAAATGTTTGGCTGGTAGTGTACTAAAACGTTTGACTGTTAGTGATCTAAAACGTTTGACTGGTAGTGTACTAAAACGTTTGGCTGGTAGTGATCTAAAACGTTTGACTAGTAGTGTACTAAAACGTTTGACTGGTAGTGTACTAAAACTTTTGGCTGGTAGTGTACTAAAACGTTTGACTGGTAGTAATCTAAAACGTTTGAATGGTAGTGTACTAAAACGTTTGACCAGTAGTGTACTAAAACGTTTGACTGGTAGTGTACTAAAACGTTTGACTGGTAGTGATCTAAAACATTTGACTAGTAGTGTACTAAAACGTTTGACTGGTAGTGTACTAAAATGTTTGACTGGTAGTGTACTAAAACGTTTGGCTGGTACTGTATGTAAAACGTTTGACTGGTAGTGTACTAAAACGTTTGACTGGTAGTGTACTAAAACGTTTGGCTGGTAGTGATCTAAAACGTTTGACCGGTAGTGTATTAAAACGTTTGACTTGTAGTGATCTAAAACGCTTGACTGGTAGTGTACTAAAACGTTTGACTGGTAGTGTTCTAAAACGTTTGGCTGGTAGTGTACTAAAACGTTTGGCTGGTAGTGATCTAAAACATTTGACTAGTAGTGTACTAAAACGTTTGACTGGTAGTGTACTAAAACGTTTGACTGGTAGTGTACTAAAACGTTTGACTGGTAGTGATCTAAAATGTTTGACTGGTAGTGTACTAAAATGTTTGACTGGTAGTGTACTAAAACGTTTGGCTGGTAGTGATCTAAAACGTTTGACTGGTAGTGTATCTAAAACGTTTGACTGGTAGTGTACTAAAACGTTTGGCTGGTAGTGTACTAAAACGTTTGACTGGTAGGGCACTAAAACGTTTGACTGGTAGTGATCTAAAACGTTTGACTGGTAGTGTATGTAAAACGTTTGGCTGGTAGTGATCTAAAATGTTTGACTGGTAGTGTACTAAAACGTTTGGCTGGTAGTGTACTAAAATATTTGACTGGTAGTGATCTAAAACGTTTGACTGGTAGTGTACTAAAACGTTTGGCTGGTAGTGCATTAAAACATTTGACTGGTAGTGATCTAAAACGCTTGACTGGTAGTGTACTAAAATGTTTGGCTGGTAGTGTACTAAAACGTTTGACTGTTAGTGATCTAAAACGTTTGACTGGTAGTGTACTAAAACGTTTGGCTGGTAGTGATCTAAAACGTTTGACTAGTAGTGTACTAAAACGTTTGACTGGTAGTGTACTAAAACTTTTGGCTGGTAGTGTACTAAAACGTTTGACTGGTAGTAATCTAAAACGTTTGAATGGTAGTGTACTAAAACGTTTGACCAGTAGTGTACTAAAACGTTTGACTGGTAGTGTACTAAAACGTTTGACTGGTAGTGATCTAAAACATTTGACTAGTAGTGTACTAAAACGTTTGACTGGTAGTGTACTAAAATGTTTGACTGGTAGTGTACTAAAACGTTTGGCTGGTACTGTATGTAAAACGTTTGACTGGTAGTGTACTAAAACGTTTGACTGGTAGTGTACTAAAACGTTTGGCTGGTAGTGATCTAAAACGTTTGACTGGTAGTGTATTAAAACGTTTGACTTGTAGTGTTCTAAAACGTTTGGCTGGTAGTGTACTAAAACGTTTGGCTGGTAGTGATCTAAAACATTTGACTAGTAGTGTACTAAAACGTTTGACTGGTAGTGTACTAAAACGTTTGGCTGGTAGTGTACTAAAACGTTTGACTGGTAGTGTACTAAAACGTTTGACTGGTAGTGATCTAAAATGTTTGACTGGTAGTGTACTAAAATGTTTGACTGGTAGTGTACTAAAACGTTTGGCTGGTAGTGATCTAAAACGTTTGACTGGTAGTGTATCTAAAATATTTGACTGGTAGTGATCTAAAACGTTTGACTGGTAGTGTACTAAAACGTTTGGCTGGTAGTGCATTAAAACATTTGACTGGTAGTGATCTAAAACGCTTGACTGGTAGTGTACTAAAATGTTTGGCTGGTAGTGTACTAAAACGTTTGACTGTTAGTGATCTAAAACGTTTGACTGGTAGTGTACTAAAACGTTTGGCTGGTAGTGATCTAAAACGTTTGACTAGTAGTGTACTAAAACGTTTGACTGGTAGTGTACTAAAACTTTTGGCTGGTAGTGTACTAAAACGTTTGACTGGTAGTAATCTAAAACGTTTGAATGGTAGTGTACTAAAACGTTTGACCAGTAGTGTACTAAAACGTTTGACTGGTAGTGTACTAAAACGTTTGACTGGTAGTGATCTAAAACATTTGACTAGTAGTGTACTAAAACGTTTGACTGGTAGTGTACTAAAATGTTTGACTGGTAGTGTACTAAAACGTTTGGCTGGTACTGTATGTAAAACGTTTGACTGGTAGTGTACTAAAACGTTTGACTGGTAGTGTACTAAAACGTTTGGCTGGTAGTGATCTAAAACGTTTGACTGGTAGTGTATTAAAACGTTTGACTTGTAGTGTTCTAAAACGTTTGGCTGGTAGTGTACTAAAACGTTTGGCTGGTAGTGATCTAAAACATTTGACTAGTAGTGTACTAAAACGTTTGACTGGTAGTGTACTAAAACGTTTGGCTGGTAGTGTACTAAAACGTTTGACTGGTAGTGTACTAAAACGTTTGACTGGTAGTGATCTAAAATGTTTGACTGGTAGTGTACTAAAATGTTTGACTGGTAGTGTACTAAAACGTTTGACTGTTAGTGATCTAAAACGTTTGACTGGTAGTGTACTAAAACGTTTGGCTGGTAGTGATCTAAAACGTTTGACTAGTAGTGTACTAAAACGTTTGACTGGTAGTGTACTAAAACTTTTGGCTGGTAGTGTACTAAAACGTTTGACTGGTAGTAATCTAAAACGTTTGAATGGTAGTGTACTAAAACGTTTGACCAGTAGTGTACTAAAACGTTTGACTGGTAGTGTACTAAAACGTTTGACTGGTAGTGATCTAAAACATTTGACTAGTAGTGTACTAAAACGTTTGACTGGTAGTGTACTAAAATGTTTGACTGGTAGTGTACTAAAACGTTTGGCTGGTACTGTATGTAAAACGTTTGACTGGTAGTGTACTAAAACGTTTGACTGGTAGTGTACTAAAACGTTTGGCTGGTAGTGATCTAAAACGTTTGACTGGTAGTGTATTAAAACGTTTGACTTGTAGTGTTCTAAAACGTTTGGCTGGTAGTGTACTAAAACGTTTGGCTGGTAGTGATCTAAAACATTTGACTAGTAGTGTACTAAAACGTTTGACTGGTAGTGTACTAAAACGTTTGGCTGGTAGTGTACTAAAACGTTTGACTGGTAGTGTACTAAAACGTTTGACTGGTAGTGATCTAAAATGTTTGACTGGTAGTGTACTAAAATGTTTGACTGGTAGTGTACTAAAACGTTTGGCTGGTAGTGATCTAAAACGTTTGACTGGTAGTGTATCTAAAACGTTTGACTGGTAGTGTACTAAAACGTTTGGCTGGTAGTGTACTAAAACGTTTGACTGGTAGGGCACTAAAACGTTTGACTGGTAGTGATCTAAAACGTTTGACTGGTAGTGTATGTAAAACGTTTGGCTGGTAGTGATCTAAAACGTTTGACTGGTAGTGTACTAAAACGTTTGGCTGGTAGTGTACTAAAATATTTGACTGGTAGTGATCTAAAACGTTTGACTGGTAGTGTACTAAAACGTTTGGCTGGTAGTGTACTAAAACGTTTGGCTGGTAGTGATCTAAAACGTTTGACTGGTAGTGTACTAAATCGTTTGACTGGTAGTGTACTAAAACGTTTGACTGGTAGTGATCTAAAACGTTTGACTGGTAGTGTACTAAAACGTTTGGCTGTCAACAGAAAAAAGTTTCTCTTGAATGTCATAAAATTTAATTTATGAGATGAGTTTTGAAGCAATATGAGTAAAGTACTGAGTATATTAGTGAAGGCTACTTCGAAAAAGAGATAGAGAGAATAATTGAAAGAAAAATATTTTTCTCTGAAATAACATGCTGTCAAATTCAATACTGATTCTGGTAGTAAGTCTTTTTATTGATGTTTGCTGTGGTCCAACAGAAAATGATTTAGATCTGAGATGAAGCCCAGTAGAGCCTAACCAAGTCTGTTATATGAGTAATATGAAAACCAGACTTGGTAAAAACACAAGAAAATAAACAGAAGATTTATAATCTCAGAAAAATTATAGACTTATAATGAGCCTAGTACTTAACGTAGCAACTCTCTCCTCTCTGAAAACTTTGAACGTAGGCTATAAAATGTTGAGTAATAAGCTGATAATTTGCACTTGCTCTCAGTGTCTTCCCATGAGACTTGAAAGCAATTAAATTTTCATAGATCTTCCCATTTTTTTTTTGTTTACAGCTTTTGGAGGCTGTACAAGTACAGTCATGCAGCCAAGAAGGCTCAAATTACATAGAAGGTATATCCTCCAGGGCATGCAGTGCCATTGTGTTGGGTTTTCTTCTGTGCATCCTCAGGCCTCAGAGCTTCTGGTTTCCTCGTAGAGTGGGTTGGAAAAAGACGGTTTGGCAGGATACTAAAAGCCAGACACAAAAACAAGCACACCACATGAGTTCTGGAAAGAATTCAAGTAAACAGGTACTGCTTTAGTAAAGTAAAATCTGTCGCTCAAATTGCAATCATGATTTGGCTCTGTATTACTGAAATGAAACCCACTGATAAGAAAATAAAGAGGATGCATAAAAACTTTATAGAAAAGGTCTTAGATTTTATGGTCAACCTCATTTCAACCTCATTACAAAAACAGAAAGTGCTAAAATATAGAACTTCTCGCAGGACCAGACATGAAAAGACACCTCTGGGGACAACATGTTAAACTTTACTTGCAGGATAGAGGTCATATCCGTCTCTAACAAGGATACAGCCTCTTTAAAACTTGCCCCCAAATTCAGTCCACAGTCTTCTAACATCCAGAGCTTAATCCATATCCATATTTTAAAGAGAGTTTGCAGCCATGCTAACTTATATTACATCAATGTGCAACAGATGAACCCCTACTTTTTAGCTCTGTTTTACCTTTACCAGGTGATAAATTGGCTGATGTACATGCTACTTATTCCCACCCTATTACACTGCGTGGTGACACTATGTGGACAAAAATATGTAGACACCTGATCACCTCACCTACATGACCTTGTTGGACACTCCTTTCCAAAACCATGGCGTTACTATGGAGTTGGACCATTTAAGGACTATAACAGGCTCCACTTCTCTGGAAGGTCTTTCCACAGGATTTTAGAGTGTGTTGTAAATTTGTAACCATACAGTAACAAGAGTTTGTAATCCAGTCAATGCAGACATTATTCAAATTTATCCCAAAGGTGTTCAGCTCTGAGTAGCCTACTGGAGTTCTTCCACATTAAACTCATCAAACCATGTCTTATGTCTAACAAAGTCGGAGGTATATACTTTTTTAAAATGTCTTGTATACAGTAGCAATAGCATTACACTTCACCAGAAGCCCAAGCCCAAAAACTGAAGTAGAGCCCTAGACTATTATCCCTCTTCCATCAAACCTTACTTTTGTCACTTTGCATTCTGGTAGGTAATCTTCTCCTGCCACCTGCCCAAGCAAAGATTGTCCTTGAGAAGCTTCTTTACTTCCAGAAAACCTGCAGTGACGTTCTTCACACCACTCCAACTGACATTTGGCACTGTGCATACTGATCTTAGGCTTGTGTGCAACTGCTCAGCAATGGGAAACCATTTCATTAAGCTCCTGAGACAGTTAGGATGTTGCCTCCAGAAGCCGTTTGTAACTCTGTAGTGAGTGATGCAACAGAGAGGACAGGCGATTTGTATGCTTGACACGCTTCAGCACTAGTCGATCCCACCCTGGGAATTTGCGTAGTCTTCTTGGTGGCTGAGCTGTTGTCCCTCTTAATAATAGCACTTGGGCAGATATGGCAGGGTAGCAATTTCACAAACTAGAAAAACATGGCATCGTATGACAGTATGCTCAGCTCTTCAGACCCATTCTACTGCCAGTGTTTACCTAGAAAGATCGCATGACTATGTGCTTGATTTTATACAACTGTCACTGAGACACCTGAACTCAAAAATTAGGAGGAATGTGCACTTCCTTTTAGCAATGAACTGTAACGCTACACTTAAGACAAAATTTCTCTTGGTTGTCCTCAGATGTTCTGGTTGTGATATCAAGCCTGGCTGTGTGAGACAAACTCCTGTTTAATATTCCAAAAGTGTCAGGGACATCTTCACTGTAGAAACTATTATGACTTGGTTGTTACATCAGCTAAAAATAAGACTGGTCTTGTATAGTGTGGTGCTTGTGATAGTATTGTGAGCTGTGATAGCAGGAGGACCGGATCATCATCTCTTTAGAGTCACATTTACCATGCATGCAGCCTTTCTGCAGCAGTTACTAGCCAGTGTCAGAGTGTTTTCTCCCACCAGTTGTAGCCAAAAGCGTTGGCTACAGCAACCAGTTCCTTTGATGCCGATCAAGCACTCAGGAAACAAAGCAAAGCTCAGTAAAACTCTGTCTGTGACAGAGTTGTGTATCATTTATCTCAGTTAGTGGATTTTGGCTCAGGTTTCAAATGTAACTGTATCGGTCTGCCCTGGTTGGGTCTCAATGTTGCTTGTGTCACGCTCCTGCAGACCGCTAATAAATATATAATGTGCAGTAGAACTTCAGCTTTATCATTTGGAGATTGGCTGGAAACACCCTTGTATGCCAGGGTAGCAAATTTCATTAATTTAATTTATGCAATATGTTTTTATTTAGATTTGTAAGCCCTATAAAACTCTACATTACATCTTAAATACTGAGTTAGGCTGCTCACAGAATAACTGAACCGAGCAGAAATATTAATTGGGTATAAATCCGCGGCCTCAGGACCTTCTAGGCCTTTAGAGAAGGTCTAAAGATTCCCTGAAGAATAGTTCACCAACCAGCAACATCCAGACAACAGTGCCTGTGGGCAGCATCCTGTGACCACTGATGAAGGACTAGAGGATGACCAACACAGACTTTGCAGCAACAGATGAGCTACTGTCTCTGACTTTACATCTACATGGTGGCCCGCAAGGTAGGCATGTCTATTAGAGTGGACGGTGAATGGACACAGTGATTAAACACTCCAGCAACACTACCATGTCTGGTCCACTTGTACCAGCACAACAGACACCAACACCACGTCAGTGTCACTGCAGTGCTGAGAATGATCCCCCACCCAAATAATACCTGCTCTGTGGTGGTCCTTTAGGGGTCCTGTTTATTGAGGAACCGAGTAAAAGGTGGAATAATAAAGTGTACAGAGAAACAGATGAACTAAAGTCTGCAAGTGCAGACGTACTCAGTGCACCTGTATTGTAAAGGAGATGGTTTAATGTTATGGCTGGATGGTGTACATTGTACATGTTTTATGTATAAATGTATAATCTGCATAATATCTCAGGTATCCTGCCTTCTTGGCTATCAAAATGTTTTTCCTACTTTCCAAATGAAGAAAAGACCTTGAATGTTTTGAGAATATCAGGAGAGACAGTTTTTACATCACACAGATTTTGAAAACCAGCAACCATGCCATGATGGTGATGTGTGAATTTCATGCGACCCCATGGCCCAGCAAATGTATTTTGCTGGCCAATAAGACAGAGAACTGGTATGCATGAATTTTGGCTCCTACTCCGTTTTGAACTCCAATGGCAAAATGTTCCTATATGATTTGCTTTCTCAAGGCTGAAATAGTTGCTTAACATATGTCCAAACATGTAGATTCCATTTACTAAGGATGCAGGTAGCAACTTAAACAGCACCTAACACCACCCACTACACACTTTTACAATTAAAATCCATCAAATGATCATTGTAGAATTTGTGTAAAACTGTAAAAAAGGTTTAGAAAGCTGATTAAAACTGTAATTAGCACCAAATTCATTCTTCGTAAGTCATTCTAGTCTATATATGTATATAATGTATGTATATAGTCTGTACATTAACAGAGTAGCATTAAAACACAGAGTTTAGAATCATTTGGCATAATTATAAAGAATAAAATCACATTATATACTATAATGTAAGCAATATAGACAGAAATACTATGAGCTAGGAACCAGATTATATTTGAAGATGGTTTAACCACTTCACACTGAAGTTATAATCAGTGTTTCAGATCAGACTGCTTTTTGAAAGGGCCTCAATATAGGGCAGCCAATCCGAACATGGCTCATTTACATACATCTTTTAGAATCATTGTTCTGTTCATTATTCTGGACTCTTATTTTTTAATACAAATAACATCCACAACCTATAATTAAAGTTCTAGCTCCAACATGGAATAAATTCAGTCATTTACCTGCAATAAACTAGACTGGTGTATGTGTGCGTGGCCATACCTCTAGTTCATCTCTCCATGGATAAACACTGATGGAAAGCTTGGGAAATTTACTCCAACTGGACATAAAGGCCCCGGCTCTCACACCTGAAACCTGAACCATTCATTACAATATTAGACAGCAAACACCAATAACTCAATATGAAAATTAATAATCTTTTTAGTCTGATTTAGTATATATTGGTGAATTAAGGTTGCATGGCTTTAATAATTGTGTAAATGTACTACATGCACTTATTAAAATTAATCTCTGGCTGACCTCTGCTCGCCAGTCACAGATAGAATTGTTCATTTCCTCATTGGCAATCAGGCTGGAACCTCTGGGCAGCCAAAACACAGTAAACAACAACAATAAACAAAATAATATCATAAATACAGTAATTTGCTAAATGACATCTTTGGTCAAATGAGATGCTTTGCTGTTTTGACCAAGTGAACGTGCGTTACAAATCCTATACAAAGAACAGATAATTCTTCAGTAGATTATAGTGCATAATACATAACATGGTAAAGGTTGCCATAATGTGTATATATATATATATATAATATATAATATATATATATTGTTATTATATATATATATATATATATATATATATATATATATATATATATATATATATATATATATATATATATATATATATATATATATAATAAAAATAATAATTTTTATTGATTATTATAAATATAATGGTTCATGAAAACTTACTTAGCCATGTATTTCCTTTGTAGGAAGAAGAGTATGGTGGCAGCAACTGCAATAGTTAGTAGGATCACCGCTGTACTCACACCAATGTACACTGCCACTGATACACACACATACACACACATCATGACATATCCATTGACAATTAAACAATTTTATACACTACATGTATGTACACACACACACACACACCTACCCACCTATTTCAGTGTTAGAAATCATAGGAATCGCCTCAGAAGTCGTGGGTGCGGTTGGCTTTTGCTGTACATGGCAACGGTTGCCAGTCCAACTTGATTGACAGCTGAACAGGAAAGAAATGAACACTCACATATTGCACTGGCAGCTGTGAAAATCAATACTTTCTGTCATACATCAGTGAACAAGAGCAATATTCAGTAATAAGATGTATCACAGTATTTAACACACATCCAACAGATATCATGTCCTCTTTGTAACATCGTTGTTTTAGTTAAACAAGTTAAAAATGTCATAACAATGAGGCTTTCTTTAATTACAGCCAGAACTGCAGTATTTGATACAGACCTGAATCTCTGTCAGTTGCTGGTTACTATGCTGTGTTTTGCTGATTCTCTTTAAAGAGTGGAGTAAGCCTAGCGTGAGAACTGACGTTCGCCTCTATCAACAGCACTCAAAGGGGACGTATCATGACTCATCCTTTCTGTTCTTGTGCTCATACCTTTGGGTATCTGAAGTGCTTATTAACCCACGAACTGTGAAATAAGACAACTCAGTTTATTGTGAGCTGCCCAGATCAGAAAAATGGGATTCAGCAAGCTGTTTAGATTTGGCTCCCCTTCCTATGTCAAGTGGGAGCTCATTAGAATTACAGCACCCCCTCCATATGTATATTTCGAAAGGGCATTGCTTTTTTTCTCACAGTGCTGGGGCTGCTGGCATCATGTAAAAGCTAAGAGCTAATCACAAATCGCTACATTGGCCCATAACCTCAGAGGACAGGAAATTAGTGAGAATAAAAATTTTTAAAAGTTTGTTTTTGATGGCTGTGTCCTGGCTACTGTCGCTAAATAGCTGTGAGCTTTTTGTTTTAGAAACGAGGGACTGAACTGTCTGTGGCAAAACTGCACAAGAGGAAAATATAAGTGTAAGTGTTTCGTTGGCCGTTTAGCACTAGCTAACACTGACAGCAGAAATAATACATTAATGAAGACGTAACATTCTAGAACGTTTTTTCGTCCACAGAAATGTTAATGCCATTCGTTTGTTGGTTGAATGTTTAAAAGAAGAACTTTACCAACAGGTGATTAATGTGTGATTAAGAGTAAAAGTACTGTCCCATGGTAGGGGGGAAAGGGGTGAGCAGGGGCTCATTATAAAAGAACAGACACTTAAACTGGCCACAGTGAACAGGGCTGTTTAGGCAGGGGGAGACAGCTGCTGTGGTGCTTTTTCCTTCATGTATGTGGCATTTTTACCAGATAATGTCAAAGGCATATCATTAAGACCCCAAAGAACTGGAAGAGGGGTATAATATGCCACTTTTAAACTCAGTCTACATGACGTAACCTACCTGCTGTCGAAATAAGCTTTAAGAAAATAATGATACTTTCCCAAAACAGTGACTTTGTTACCAAAATAATAACTTCTTTTAACTTTTTCAGCAACATATTCTTGTCAGGTGTAACGGTCACTTTAAGGCCTGGTGCAGTGCGCATGTGAGCGGGGGAGCCACAGTAAGTGAAAGAAAAGAGAGTAGCAGTAACGTGGGAGTGGATGTGCGCATGGTGGACTGTTCTAGGTTGTATCCTAGGTTCTCCAACTGCTGTTATCTGGGAATACAATGTTGTGATGACGACATGCCGGTGCACTCACGCTTATTAAACTGTCTCCAAAACTCCATGATATGTTTCCTATGTGTTTCTCCATTACAAGATAAGTACCTGAACCACCAAGTATCCATCTCTCCAAGAGAGCACCTACCTAACAGACTACTTCCATTCATTACACACGCCATGAATTTAAGTTAGAATTAAGTTATTCAACAATTTAACATGGTATTTTTCAGTCTTTTTTTATGATACTTCAAGGAAATCATCATCATCATCTACACTGCTTGTTCTCCTGGGGCATGCGGTGGCAGCGGATGTGTGGGAGGTTGTGCTGGAGCCTATATTTCAAGAAAATACATTAAAAAAATTTTTTATTCCAGATACCAAGTCAGGGTTTCTAGATAATAAGTCATTATTTTGAAATGTTCTGACATTCTGCTGCCAGAAAAAGTTGAAAACGGGGATTGTTTTCCTGCTCTAAGTGCTTAGAATGGGGATCACGACAGCGCCTTGCTATAAGTGATATAGTGAAACTAACAGAGTTTACATGATAACTTTACTATACATGTTTAGTATCATGCTATATCATGGTATAGAATACTGGTGTCTCAGTGGCACATGCCTGCGGTGTACATTGCTACTGCGTCACACTTACACAGTTTGCTGAAAAGAAACTCACTGAAGAACTAACACAAATGCTTGAATAAAAATATTTGTTTGTGTCGTCTAGAGTCAGCAATAAAGCGACATGTGCAAACGCTCACTGTGCTGAATGCAGATGGCAAACAAAAGCTATTTGGCATTCTTTTATTGCACACAAAGTGTACAACCTCTGTGTGCCCTCTCTCTCTTTCTCTCTCTCTTTCTCTCTCTCTCTTTCTCTCTCTCTTTCTCTTACACACGCCGCGCACAGCCTTCTGACCTTGCCATAAGGTGTAAACAGCTCTTATGGTTTATCAATAAGCGCTGTGAGTTTGCGGCAGCTTGGCTGACTGACACCGCTACCCCAGCGTGGTGAGACGGAAGGGGAGAGAGGAAGATTTGGTTTCTTGGCAGAGGCAGTAGTGTAATCTCAGACTCAGTGCTTTGGCAGTGTTCTGAAAGCTCATGTTTAAACTCAGAGCTTTTGCCCCAATGCTTCACTGACATATCAACGTGTCATTCGCTTGGCATTGCAGGATAGCATAAATACAGTATCCCACTGTTAAACCTCACACTGGGTAACATGACCCAGGCATTCAAGCGATAGTGCAAAGAAAAAAATTTAATTCACACATTTCCTCCGAATGTACTCCAACAGCCAAGACATGCTTGGACTGTAAAGCTAATTTTTTTAGTTCTATAATGTAGTTATAGAAGTTTTTAGTTTCTGTTCTAGTCTCGTAGCAACAGTCGTAGCAGTCATCTTGAAGGCTGCAATTTGTCTGGAGATTTGCTCATTCCTATATGGGTCATTGTATTAAATTTGGTCAATCTGCATCCAATAGTGAAAAAATAAGAATAAAAACAATGTAACCTTCAGAACTCAGATAATAAAGATTCATAAAGATTGTGTTATGATCTATTTCATACCAAGACAATGGTTTGACCCGCTGAGATAGCAATGTCGTCATTCGTAGATTGCTTTCTATTCTCGACCCCCTACAAATTGTGTAAAGATCTGTTTGATTGAATGAAAGTTAGGTTGAAAGATTTTCATTAATCCTTAAGATTTATCATATGCTTTTTTATGTCATTACCGAAATACAAAGAGTTTTCGTCTGTAGGTCAAGCCTTGTTTAAGCCATACCCCTGTATTTCAGAGCAGGGAGTGATACGGAATCTCACAGCCACACGGTAATCAGTTGGATTTTTAAGTAAATGTGTCTCAAAGTTTAAAGATCAGTGTATAACATTGAAGTCTGGCACCATTGAAAACCATATTGTCTGTAATTTTTTTGTGTTTTTCTGAAAATGTGTGATTTATGTGTGTAGAACTGTTCACGCCTGTGTTTGTTGGTTATGTACTGGCCAGCATGTTTGAGTTCATTCTGTTTGTAGTTATCTAAAATTGTCACTACTAAAACATTCACCACCGAAATGGTAAGCAGTTGGTAAAGTTTGGCAAAATGGATTGTTAAATAATTGATTTTAATAAAAAAACATAATTAAAGGAATATATGGAAGACCTCCAGAAATTCCTATTCCACACAGTACCTCTTTCTCCCTCTTCACCCTACAATATCTACAACAGTGGGAAGCAAATGAACTCTCTTTTTTTAAACACTATTGCTTCTTGAGGTACTGTGTAAGCAGTATTACGAAAAAGGATGGTTTGGGGCTGGATGGTTAGCTAACTTCAGTAGATATCTCTGCAACACAATACATAGACTTTTCTGACACACCATCAAACTGTATTTCTTTACAATCTGTTGATCATTTTACTTCATTGTGGAATGTTTTAAATTAGAAGTCTTACAAATTAAGTGCATCATCTTACATATTGATCTATACTGGTATAGGGCCACTCAAAGCTAAAGGAGTTTTGTCTACTAGAGTAAAAAGTCTTAAATATGGATTTTGGATAGATATAACAGATTTATGTCATGCAGTCTGAAAGCTAGTGGGATTGTTTGAGATTATTTAACAATTTGACATGTTTTGAGGCAAATGTAAGACAACTCTATCATGCGCAAACGTGTCATCTTCATTACTAAGGTAGAAGTGTAAATACTAGGGTTTAAAAATACTTCTGTAGAAGTTAAAGTATTAACTTAAGCTTTGAAAACGACTTAAGTATAAAAGTAAAAGTAATGCATGTGCACTAGTGTAGTATAGTGCACTAGCCCACCTCCCCCAAAAACCCCATTCTTCTAAAAGCCATAAAGACTACAATGTTCTATTAAAATGTTAATGTTGAAAAATTGCACTATACTTCCTGTTTCCTGTAAATGTATTTTAGTACAATGTAAATATATTAAAGAAGCATATCTGTGTACTACTGAGCATTAACATGTGTTTATTGGAGCGGAGGATATGATGACTTGTTGTCTATAAGTATTGTAATAGTGCAAAGTCAAAGGCATCAAAGAAATGTTATCAGTAACCTTTACTGGAATGTAAATGTACATGAATGAAAACAAGCCGAAAATTAAATAGGAGTAAGGAGGCTATTTTTAAAATGTAAGGAGTAGAAAGTACAGATAATGGAGTGATAATGTAAGGAGTAGAAGTAAAAAGTGAGCTAAAAAATAATTACTCCAGTAAAGTATAAATAACCAAAATTTATACTTAAGTAATGTAACAAAGTATAGATACTTAATTACTTGATACCTCTGGTCATGTGAAATGATAATTGGTGTACACATGCCCCCATTACAGCAACATTAGGCTCATAGCTTCAGTGCAAAACTAAAGATGTAAAGTGCGTGACTGTGTTTGAATTCAGGGGAAAGTTGTATGATTGACGTTCGGCCAAAACTCGGGGTAACCGCAGATGAGCTGCACTTCTTTAAACCGCGTCACTGTTAAACGCTTTAACCTTACAGCTGCTCTGTCTACATATAGAGCCCATTACAGCCTATTAGGGTTCCCAGCAAACGAGTCAGCAAACTTGCTGGTTTGAGGTTGAAGCAGTTGTCTGTATTTTGATACAGTAAGATGCGGTTTGTGCAGATACTCCTGCTGGAATTTTCCTGTCAGAATTGTCAGTGTGTTCCAAGTCTTATTCCCACTGACAGCCTCAAGTGCTGCAGAGCATGGCTGTGTCCCGGTGGGCAGATTTGAGTGTGAATGTGTATTCAGGAGCTTTTACGAAAATCTGTCTTAAAACATACACAGTAAATAAATGCAACTTTTATGAAAGTTCCTCGGCTTTAAGCTGAATTTGTAGTATATATATTAAAGTTTGAGGTAATCCAGTTATTTTCTAGTTTTATACTGATTACACTGATGTAGTGATTGTACTTTGATACCCTAATAGAAAATTCCACATGTACTGAATACTGAACGCTGTTCTTCATCAGTGGTACACTGTACTGCCCAGTATACAACAAAAGTGTCATACTGCAGGGAAAGGGCGTGACTAACAGACCTCAGCCATTTTACAGCAAGTACATTTATATTTTGGTCCAAATATCAGTGACTTTTAAAATAGGCCCCATAGCTTGACAGAGTAAGGCAGGATGTTGTTTACCTCTGTTGTGAGTGAAATCATTTTCATTACACTTGTTGTAGTTTGATATATAAGCAGAATTGTTCAACTACATTACTGTTTAAAAATCAGTGTCATGCATCCCTCAGGCTCTAGGGACTCCATTTCCCAGAATCACCGGGGATCACATGATTCTCAAGCCTCCATCTTGCTTCAGTCACCACTCCTGGTTACCTGAGTACTAACTAGTTTCACCTGTTGTAGGAGTATCAGTTTGGTATAAAGGCTGGGCTTTTAGTCTAGTACTTTGTGAGGTTTTGCGTGTTCTTAGAGCGGCTGAGTGGTTTATTTCTATTGATTGTGATATTTTGATTTTTTCCCTTTTGACGTTTTTCCCTTTTTGCATTTGCCCTTCGGACTTTGGTTGCCTGGTTACGTTTGGATTTTTGTCTTTCCTGTCTCTACTGGATTTGACCTTCGCCTGTTTTTTGAACATGACTTTGGATAACGATTCTAACATTAAAGCCTCACTCTTTTTTTTAAACTGCAAGCTTCTGCATAACTCTGATTCGGCACAATCAGCAAAGAAAACGGTTTTAGTTTTGCAGCAGCAAATTTCCTTCCTTTTTCCGTTATTAATGTATAGAAAGGCACAATGTTGTTTTTTGCAATCTTGAGAATTTTAAAAGGCAGCTCTCGCTGCATACTGGGAAATCCGGGTGTCCTTGGTGTACTGGGGATATTCATGTTGGTCTTACACTGCATAGTACAAGTGCAGTATGGGAGCAGACTGAAGTAGGCTATTTTAAAAGTTTTGGCCTAAACGGTACTAAACAACAATTTAGTATCCAAAGATCCAGAGAAACACTTTTTTAAGGTTTGCCGCTTTTTAGCATTTTCAGCTCAGCATATAAAGCTCAGAAGACATGTAAGTTCACTGGTCATTTTCAGAGGTGTCAAGTAACGAAGTACAAATACCTTGTTACCTTACTTAAGTAGAGATTTTTATTTTTCAGATGACTTTTTACTTCTTCTCCTTACATTTTCACTCCATTATCTGTACTTTCTACACCTTACATTTTAAAAATAGCCTCGTTACTCCTATTTCATTTCAGCTTGTTTTCATTCACATACATAAAAACCTTTTCCAATAAAAGTTATTGATAACATACCTTTGAAATTTGACTTTTTGCACCATTACAATACTTATAGTCATTATGGCTTTCAGAAGAATGGGGTTTTTGGGGAGGTGGGCTAGTGCACTATAGACCCCTGTGCTGCAGCCTGAGCTTTTGTACTTAATAGCATTTTTCTTTTACAATACTTTTACTTTTATACTTTAAGTAGTTTTGAAAGCAGTACTTTTACACTTTTACTGGAGTAAAAATCTTGAGTTGATATTTTAACTTCTACAGACGTATTTTTAAACCCTAGTAATAAATGTGAATACTTTTGACACCTTTGGTCATTTTGCATAGAAAAATAAAATGGTATTGTTTGTGTTGTGGACATCATGACATGTGGGTCCTGTCACCACTATTGTAAAGAATCTGAAAGGATGTGTTTCTCTACATGTGCTTATTTCAGGTCAAACAGCCCTTTTACTGTGTTTAAAAGTTCAATAGACTTCATTAGAATAGATTGGTAAGAAATGTTCTCATATATAATATATAATATATAATATACAATACTTATTTTAATTTTAGCATTTAACGTTTCCCATGTAAACAATATGCATGGAATTCAGAAACTGACAATTGGCGTTTTTATTCGACAAGCAGAGGGAAACATTTCTCAATTGTTGTCTGTAGTAATCAATGGATCCTGTACCCGTGTAGAAGAACGTGTTTAGTTTGGAAAGTAATGAAATGTTCCTTAAAAGTCTAAAATATGCTGCATTACTTACATGCACATAGGCCCATGGTGTCCCACTATACACGTTCCAGCATTGAGGCAGTAACCAACAGGGCACTCTGTAAACCAGACACATACAAACATTCTCAGCCAAACTCACGCACAGTTATTAATCACTGCCAAAGCTAATCAATTACTGGTGGCTCCCACATCACCATTTATTCCCAAAGAATATACAGTGTTTACCAGAGCGTGACATGAAAAATCTGATCGCACATAAAACAAAATGCTTCATTTACAGATTCAAGCCAGTGTTTAAGTCTTTTCACTGTCGACCTCTAGGAATTTGTTGTGGCGTTACTGGGAAAAGATTACAATCAAACAGGATCAAGTAGAACAGACGAGGTTTTATAAAGAGCAGAAACCAGTGTCTGCAGTGGGTTTCGGCCTGTTTCTGTTTGCACTTGTGCATATAAAGTAAGCAGTGAATTTACATAATTTTATTTGGATATCAACTTCTCAACTCAGCCTGTCTCAGAATCAGTCACGTTTGTTCTCTGCTATATTACCAAGCCTTGTTTTGGTCTTTTTCTCCCAAAGCAAATCCTCCTACTCAACCTGACTCACTCTAACAGCACATGCTATACAGTAGGTGTATCCATGGCCATCGGGCGCCTACGGTTTTGCAAAGAGGAAATCGAATACGCCTAGCAAGTAATGGTACTTAGTTAACGCCATGGAATACTGGCACCAGTGTTACTGTTAGATTTATCTGATACATGTAAGAGCACCAGTTCGTAACATAAACACACAGAATTCGTTTACTCAGAACGAGTCTACTTATTTTAACCATCTCATACATTTCTGAACATCACTACGTCTGATACACTCTCACAACACACACACTATGGTGCCACAATCATGTTGTTGTCACTACTGTCCACCAACTACTTTAGGACCACCCAGAGCGTGGTCCACCAACTACTTTATGACCCCCCTGTGGTGGTGGCGTATGGAGGGGCTGATAAATTGTATGACAGTAGATTGCCTAGAGTCAGTAGTTGTAAATCTATAAAGTGCACCAACATGGTAGATGTTACTAATAAAGGTATTTAGGTACATAAGTATGGGATGTTTAGTACGCCTATCCTTTCTTATCCACAGTGTCATTGGCATATAAGCATTTTCTTTAAAATAATGTATTAGTAATAAATGCATTTGTGCTGGTGGAAATACATAACAAATTACCGTAAATATTGTTAAAATAGCAAACATTTCTTGTGATATCTTGAGATTTGACTTTGATTTTAACAAAATCTGCTTTCAGATTTCTTCTTGATGTCTGCAGCCGTTGAACAAGTGTATTCAGTTCCATCAGCATGAAGTGCTAATTAGTTATTGGCTGATAGCTATAATTAATGCTGGGATTAATTAAGAAGAGAGAAGAAATAGGTACCGTTCATTCAAAAACTTCTCACTTCTTATTTCTCACTTTTTATTTTCTGAATTAATGAACACTTTTTGCCCAATTAAATCACTTTTTAAAAATTAATTTTTAAATATTGTTAGTGACTTTTGGACAGCACTGCAAGGACACTTGATTGGGATTGTTAAAAGTAAAAAAAAGGTTTTTGGGAAATAAATGTAGTCAAACTTGCCTTTAGAAATACAGGGAGGTACAAGAATGTAAATATAATATAAGAATAGTCCTGTGAGAAATTACACAAAGGCTTTTTGCTGGAATATTTATTTGTGTAAATATGTTGTGTCTTGTAAAAATAAATATAAAACTTAAAACTTATGATGATCATCTACAAAAAGGACTTAACCTACTGAAACTCTCCTCCTCCCCAAAGGAAGTTTGTGAATTTTTTGTTCCTGGTCTATAACTGTTCTGAACTTCACTGGAATTGTTCAAGTTAAATATGGTATGCATGCCAAAGTCTTCTGTGTGGGCTCCTCTGTTGGTCTGCTCTGTACGGCTGTACACTCAGGACTAAGCATGGCATCATTTGTCCTTCACTGCTATAAAAAAAAAACAGCAAATGTTTGTTGCTCTTCTTTGTTGGGCTGGGAGTTGGGTGTTGCAGTACACTGCACTGAAATGTGTTTCTAGTAAAACTATTAAAGAGACAAGAACATAGCATCTCAACTCTTATGTTAAAATATTCAAATCTTTAAGACTATACAGCATATTTTAGCCACACTTTTTACTAGATGTGCAAGTGACTCCATGCATGTTAAATTGAGCTGGGTTACGGTAGCTGTTAGCTGTAGGACAGAAATCCCTGCAAATGTTTGTGTCGTATGCAGAACAGAAAACAGAAAAACAAACACACTGCGTCTGTTCGGTTAATCCATAGGAGAGTATATGAACAAACTCCAATCAAATGTAATGTATTGATGAATGCAATTGATGGCATGTGTATGCATGAGAGTGCATGTGTTACCATAGCAGCTGGACTCATCAGGGTTAAAGGGAAGGCAGTCTTCAGTACGATCACATCGCCTGTGGCGCGGTACACAGCTACCAGTAGTCTCACACACCAGTTCCTCATTCTCACACTGTACAAGGGCTACAGAGGGACAGAGGGGGAGAGATAAATAGAGATAGAGACATATAGAGAGAGTAGAGGAGAGATAGAGATTGAGTACAACATAGAGAGACAGACGGAGATAGATGGAGAGAAATCGAGAAAGACAGAGAGAGAGAGGGAGAGAGGGAGAGAGAGAGAGAGAGTGAGGGGGGGGAGAGAGAGAGGGGGGGAGAGGGAGAAAGACAAAGAGAGAGAGAGAGAGAGAGAGAGAGAGAGAGAGAGAGAGATATGCAAAGGTTTTTGCAGAATGTGTCATACTGTTATGTCTTTTGCTGTTATGTCCCCTAACAAACACTTTTCAGCAGCAAATAAGCTCTTAGTACATGTGTGTCTTCTCCAGTCATGTTGGAAAGGAAGCTGCTTATTGCTTATGTAAAGAGTAATCAAGTCAAAGGCGGTGTGGGGGTGGGGGGCTACATTTCAATAGACTCTAAAAGTCCATTAAAAGTCCTGTTAAACGTGTATTGAACTCTGACTTTAAACCAATTCAGCAGAATGACCTATATGTCCTATATCATTCAGACAGTCATGGTTCTCTGTCCTGGAGTTTTCCACTTGGCTATTGCTTTTTTTTCCTGTGAGCACTTCCCGGTGTGCCTGCTGAATTACTGCCATCAGTTCTGGGTTCTGCTTGTAGTTTGGTGATAAAAAATTCTCAGCATTACAGCAGATGGAAATAATTTTGGCATAATTGAGACAGTCGTAAAGGGAAACTGCTTGTCTATTAAGCTGTATCTGAATGAAAGGACTACATAGAGTCAGTCATAGCGACATATGTACAAACAACGGGGAAGGAAATATTAATAAATTCTAATTAATAATAGAAACATTAATAATTAATTAATGCATTATTAGCTTTTTAACTTTGATACCATTAATAACAATAATCACAACAAAAACACTAATAGATATACATGCCCAAACTTTTAACTGGTTCTGGAAGCTGAATGCTGTTTTGCACCTTTGTGTGTGTGTGTGTGTGTGTTTGAGAACGTCTTAGTGTCTTACGACATCCGTATTCATCCTCTCCGTCAGGGCAGTCTGGTATGGTGTCGCAGCGCAGCAGTGAGGGGAGGCAGATGCCACTGGCGCAGCGGTACTGTCTGTCCTCACAGCCGCTTTGAGGGGGCACTGTCCCTGGGAACACACTCACACACTCCTCCTCATCCGAGCGGTCCACACAGTCTGCCTCACCGTCACACCGCCAGCTCAGTGGCACGCACTCCAACAAGTACACACATTGGAAGTAGCCTGGGTCACATGTTGGTGGAATGGCGGTGACAGGGGCTGAAAAACATTACAACATAAAATAAATAGAATATGTTATATACACAATAGAAATAGAAGAAGTTTTCCAGTGGGTATGCGTGATGAGTGCAGTTAAGTGTATCAGACACTTATGCAGTTGTGCAGTTGGCAGTGCAAAAAAAAGTGTTTACATGGTGTATAATATAATAGGCATAGTGACAGTATAGTCATTACTATATATAGTTAACAGTACAGTTATATATGACATACAATTATACAGATAAATCTGAAATAAATATATAATACGATACAGTCTAAAAACTGATACAAAGGTCTGGAGTATAACAGTGTCTGATAACTGATACAAAGGTCCGGAGTATAACAGTGTCTGATAACTGATACAAAGGTCCGGAGTATAACAGTGTCTGATAACTGATACAATGTCCAAGGTATAACAGTGTCTGAGAGCTGATACAGAGGTCCGGAATTTAACAGTGTCTGATAACTGATACAAGGTCCGGAGTATAACAGTGTGTGATAACTGATACAGAGGTCCGGAGTATAACAGTGTCTGATAACTGATACAATGTCTGGAATATAAAAGTGTCTGATAACTGATACAGAGGTTCGGAATATAACAGTGTCTGAGAACTGATACAAAGGTCCGGAGTATAACAGTGTCTGACAACCGATACAGAGGTCCGGAGTATAACAGTGTCTGATAACTGATACAGAGGTCCAGAGTATAACAGTGTCTGATAACTGATACAATGTCTGGAGTATAACAGTGTGTGATAACTGATACAATGTCTGGAGTATAACAGTGTCTGATAACTGATACAGAGGTCCAGAGTATAACAGTGTCTGATAACTGATACAATGTCTGGAGTATAACAGTGTGTGATAACTGATACAGAGGTCCGGAGTATAACAGTGTCTGATAACTGATATAGGGGTCCGGTGATTATTGTTTTTTACTGTGTTGGGGTAAGTTAAACAGTCTGATGGCCTGAGGGACTAAAGACTTCTTGGATTATGGTACATCCAATCATTAAGGAAGCCTCGTTAATCTTTAATAAAGTGATAGAAATCACAGCAGCACACAGAAAGCCTTAAAGGAGCCACCAAACTCTCTGAATGAACTGACGGTGTTTTCGAAAGAGGGACCCCTCGTTCTGTACAGCTAAAGGGACCTCAAATGCAGTGTATCAGCCAAGACAGCCACTTTCTTAGATTCTTTAATGTAACTAAGAAGATACCGAAGCTTGTGTACACCAACTAGCATCGCAAACTGCCAGCCTGAGGGTGTGCTCACTGTATTGCACCTAATTTTGACCCCCAAAGTCCAGTTTGTTTGACTAGTGTGACAGCTCCGTACCATACACTGGCACCTGAACCTGCCTAGGCAAGCTTGAAGAGATCTAGTATAATCACTCACCAAGCCTGAGCATGGAACTCAAATACGTCAGTGAAGCGACTGTCCCATTAAACAAACATGGCAGCAAAGGAATGACTTTGGTCTACAGTGCCAGAATGTAACTACTGCACTGTTTAAGGTGGAATGGGAACATTTGAACTAGAAGCTAGGGAATTAGAAGCCAGGTTCAGTCTTGTATGAGATGAGAGTATCAGCTAAAACACAGAAGAAGAGATTTGTTGATCAAAACTGTCTTGTATCCACAATATCATTGTCATAAAAATACTTATCAAAGAGCAGTTCTGTCCTTTGGATAATTTAAACACTTGATGTCTCTGATCAAATAGGGCAGATTACAGGTTGTAGCATAGTTGTAGCGCGAGACTGTGTATACCTGTAGCAAACATGCTCCTGTCTTTGCAGTACACTCTTACATACAAGCCGCTAGAGGTGAACCTACTGAACAAATGTCCTTCAAATGTATTTATTTTGTGAGCACCAAGTTACAACAAATTCTTAGGTTTACAGTAGCCACAAGCTGCAAACAGAAGCGGTTGGAACATTCTTGGCATGTGCGCCTGCCTCAAACTAGGTTTAGTTTAGTAATCTCAGCAGACCTGCTTGTGGTTCCACTATCCATACACCACATGATATAATGTAAGTATAATGTAACAATGTGATTTGGTTCTGATAAGGTTCCGTTTCTTAATCTACATTAGTCTCGCAGCTCCAGTGCAAAATTAAAAAAATTGAACTTCAGACACAGAACATTTGGAGGTAGTTACCACAGACAGAGATTAAAAAGAAGACACAGAAAAGAAAGTAAATAAGAAAAGTACAGCACCTCCAATGGCACACTCTTTGGTGAAGGAGAGGTCGTCAATAGCGATGTCTGTCCACTGGTCCCCTCCCACCTCCGCTTGAAAGGTCACTCTGAAGGGCAGTGGGTTGGACAGTACCACGTTACCATAGCGCCAGCTGGATCCATGGTTACCGCTGGTTGCCCACATCAGCAGGGGAATGCCGCTTCGGCTCACTGTGAACACCTGAAACGTACCGGCCAGAGCTCAGTACCAACCTTCAGGACATAACAAACCTGAACGGCATCACAGTGCATATCAACACACTCTTCTACACACACTTTCACGTTGCTCTACTTGTTAGCTGTCGTTACTCATTACTTCTTATTCATAGCAGCCTAAAATGACTGCTGGAAAGATTCAGAAAAATTCAGAAGTGCAGAATTAAACCTGTAAATATAGAATGCAAATTAAATGTAAATATAGCTTACTATGTAATTAATTACGAGTACAATTACAGGTTGGAAACCCTTAGGGGAATTCTAGATCTTCAGAGAAGGCCTAGATTTCGGAGAATTAAAAAATGAAAATGTCTGTGATTTTCAGTTTAGTTTATTTAGTGTATTTTGTTTCTCTGCCAGTATTGTACTCTTGCTTGATTATTTGTGTTGGTTGGAATGGAAATTAAGTTTAACATTTTATAGCTGTCTAGGTAGATCCTAGTTCTCCCATTGGTTGGGGTTTAGGAACTGTCCTGAAGGCCTTGTGTGTCTAATTAGCCACCAACATAATTATAAGGCTACATGAAAATTACATAAGGCTTTCATGACATCTGGCATAAACCTACATAACCATGTAGTTCTAATAGTTCTAAAACCCTGTAAAATCTAAAAGACATATGTAATTGCTATGTACCCTTACAAAAAAGCCTTCCTAATTACATTGGTGGTTAATCACACACATAATGTCTTCATGGCTACTGACGTAAATCTACATAAACATTTATAAAGGCTTACTCTAATAAGCGGCTGTTGCCATAGTGGCACCTTTTATCAACTTCAGTGTCCAGTTTACATAATGTCTGTGACACAGGTCTTTGTTTGACAGTAGCCTGTTTCATAACAATTTCATTGGTGAAATGATAAAGAAAATTGACTTTGTAGTCAAATTTGTAGAGTTATTTTAATTATGCCAAACACATAATGTAAATTACATTACACAACAAAGGTGAGCCCTTCTAAAAGCACCTCAACACTTTCTGGAAAATTCTACTTATACTGTGAATGTTTTGATACTGATACTCTGTAATAACTGAGTAATGTGTGAAATAAGTATCATGATCATTCTTAAAAGATCTTTATGAATCACCAGGACAAAGGCATGATACGGTACTGACAGGCCTGTGTATTTTTTCTGTGCCCCTTAAAAAACAGTCCTAATGGAAATGTCCAACACTGAAATGTGTTCTGCATATTTCATGTCATTTGTAATAAACTGTGCAATCTTGTTTTCCTAAACGTTCTGGCACTCAAAATGCTGCTTCCTGGCGTCACCTCTTCACTTTCTGTCATTCTTTTAATTCTCCTTGTACACATGTCTTGCTGTAGGACAGTTAATCTTTGGGAATGACTTAATGTGTTAGCATAGTATTTTAAAAATTGTATGTGAAATGAACACTACTCAAAACAGGAGACAAACTGTGCAGTGACCACAATGCCACTAAACAGTCAGCTTTCATAACTCTGCCCCAGAAAGTGTTATACAACCTAATGTCATCAAAAACCTGCCACAGGTGTCAGCTTGACACTAAAGTTGACAAAAGTAGCCTTTATGATAAGTGCCATTTATTGTTATAACCATTTATAAGTATTTAACTAGGTCTAACAATTGTCATGACTTACATCATTGCTATGTAGCCTTATGAACATAACCTAGAGTAAAGGCTGGTATTATATTATTACTAATCCTATAAGGATGTGCGTGGACCTCAGTGCTATTGTACAGGTGGTAATCAGATCAACAAAGTCTCTTTAAAAGGTTTTTGCATTAAACCATTGCTATGCAACATCATACAAACTGGTACAGTCTCATAACTATATGACTATTTCCATAAACAAAATTGAAATGATTATTAACAACTAGTATATATTTAGGTTTTTTTAGGTTCATACAATTGGTTTGACCAGCTTTTAGGCCTTTATGACAGACCATTGACTGACTTGTTCAAAGCTGATAAACCCTATTAAACCTGACATTGCATCAATAATACCATGTCCATTTGAACTCAGTAACTTTTGCCAAAAGTGTAGTTATAATGCATTTGTGATCACTAGTGGATGGAATCAGTACAGGCCCCACAAAATGATGCCTGAGTTGAGATGTGACAATTCTATTCTGACAGCTGAAGATTTGCGATATGCTTAATACTATGATGTGACATACTGCAATGCTGTTAAACCTGGGTCTCAGTATGTTAGCACATTCTGAATGGAAATTGGATTGACAAGCACTTGTAATTCATTGACTTAATCAGATTAATAAAGGGTGACTGACGTAAAGTATATTCAGGCTTGTGTGTGTTTTCTTTTTTGAAAATGAAAGCTGCTTTTCTGCTTTGACCTCACAAGTTTTGGTGATGCTCTGAGCTGTTATTTTATTGATTAACGCTTTGATACACAACCTGGGTCAAAAGTGACCTGACTGATATTTTATTTTCTATATGTTAAATTAATTAAAAACAAGCTTCCATGAAATCCTCAATTTACTTTTTTTTTGATCGTCACAAATCCTGATTTCAGTTTTGTTTTAGTTTTTTAATAAAAAATAAATTAACCCCTTCTAATGCACAACACGGGTCACAATTGTATTTACTATGACATTAAATAGAAACTATTGACATTTGTGAACATTTGCAGTCAGGAACATATTTGTGTTCATTAAGCAAGATTTTTCATGAACACGTGGAATATTAAATAATGAAGAGAATTGAAATAAAGACATTTCAAGAGATGTACCAAAGTGATACTCAGCAGTACATAAAATAAATGAGTATGGGTCAAAAACAATAACTTGGTATCTTTAGTTAATGTAGATCTAATTTCTCATCCAGTCCAGCAAAACTCAGCTTTCTTGCCAAACAATAACGTATTTTACACTCGACAGGTGACCCTACCCTCTTTGTGTTTCTCCTTCTTTCTCACCTTCAGCGTGCCCATGTGTTTAGAGCCATGCATGTGGAACCAGAAACGCAGATGGCACAGACCAACACTGGCGGGAAACTCCTGCTGGGTGGTTACCCTGGCAATGTCCCCCATTCGCTGCACGGCTGAGTTCACATAGAGGTAGCTGCCCGACCCGTCTTACATGGTTCACCATCACAAACACAGGAGAGGGTGTGAAATGTCATACATGTGAGTGCACTTGTATGTCATCTTCATTCCAGACATTAAATCACTTGCAGTCTATATGTAGCCTAATTGTAGACTCTTCTATCATATCAATGTAATAATTCACAGGTGAATTAGTCACAGCAAGACCTACACAGAAATCTCCCTGTGGATACAGAATGGGACCTTTTTTATTTGTATTACGTATTAACAGGACACGTAAGCACATCTAACATCAAGATATAATTAATGAATTGTAATAATATAAGCACTCTAATATATATGGAAATATTCAACCATAGGCATTCAAGTAAATTATGCTTACTCATTACTTATACAGATCTGTTTTTTATGTTGATGGACTAACAATGCCCAGACTGGGAGAAGTAGCTTAGTAAAAAACAATGAATTATTTCTTAATTAACTTATGCACATTGTGTAGTTAGTGCAAAGTTTAGTCCACAATGTCCATTAATTTGCGGGAAAACAATCCCACAATTCCAATGTACATTCGCATCTAATTTATTTCTGCAGGCCATATTTTATATAATTTCCCCCAAATTACCAGTAACTGTGCATTAAAATGTGCAGGAGTGTGATTACACAGCGGTGCCCAAACTTTTGCATACAACTGTAATTATAATAGTGAGAAGCTGGAATGTGGATTTAACCCACATATGTGTCCTTTAAGGGGTTAAGGGAGTAAAGCACTAATTTCACTCATCCATCCATCCGTCCATCCCTCCATGCATTTATCTTCTGCTTTATCTCGCTAGTCAGGGTCACGGAGGGGCTGGAGCCAATCCCAGCATAGTGGGGTACACCATGGACAGGTCGCCATGGTCAACACACATTCACTCACACACTCACACCTACGGACAATTTAGAGTGACCGCTCAACCTAGCATGTATTGGGACTGTGAGAGGAAACCGGAGTAGCCGGAGGTAATCCACTCAAGCACGGGGAGAACCTGCACACTCCACACAGAACAGCCCGGACCGGGAATCCAACCCAGATCATCTTGCTGTGAGGCGACAGTGCTAACCACTACATAATTTCACTCACAGTATATGTTATTTAAAACCTTTGTCTGTGTGTTTAGTAGATTATATATACATTTATAGTAGATAATCTATTTTTATGCAGGTTTTTTAGATATCGCATTACACTGCAGTAGTCTTTCTATTCATCCTGTGATCCCTCACTGCAGCCTTGATTACCCCCCTAAGGAGTTCAATAACTGGAAGAATGGCTCAATTTCCTCTCTAGGAATTCCTGTAATGACACTAGAATGCCACAGTAATTCAGTACCATTCAAAATGCGTGAAGCCACCTAATCAGCTGCTGATTACAGAGACATCAGCTTCACCAAAGAACGTGCTGGTCTATGGAAGACCGTCTGACGCAACTGGTGACCTTTCTCATCATCATTACTTCACATTACATACGCTACTTTTTCTATGCACAACATATGTACTTTCTATGTACCAGTCCAAGTAAACCTCATACTGGGTCTTTTTTTCTCTCCTTCTCTTTTAAAGACTGCTGTTTTACACCAGCAGCACCTACCAGGGCTGTGGTCAGTGGAGGGTCCGGTTCCTTGGCTCGTCTGACCTTGACCAATCTGCCAGTCAAAATCATCATTCTGGTCCTGCTGCAACTGACACTGGAGCTCCCACTGGTCCTCAGGCATGTTAAAATTACAGGCTCCTGCCAGGCTAGCTGGAGGACACAAAGCAGAAAGGATCCATTTCTTCTATAAAAAATAGCTGCACACTTCCAGTCTCACAGAATCTAATGCAATATTCTATTTAGCTGGTCTCTTCAAGCAGGAACTGGTGGCTGAACATTAGCCACTATATATATATATATATATATATATATATATACCACATTTGTATTCATAACGTTATTATTCTGTATAGTCTTGCTATGTGGAAAAGAAATGTTTTCTTGACATCAAAACAAACTGAAAAACTAAAAAAGCTCTCGTAAAACAATTAAACCATCTTGTTTTAGATCCAGTCGAGTAACAAAGTGACTAAATTTCATTATAATGCCAAACATTTAACGAGGAGAGTTTAATGAAAATACCTCCAAGTAAGAGGTATATAAGGTAAAAAAGGTGATAAAAAGACACAATAGTTTATTTGTATGTATGTAATAGTATGTATCTGGTTATATGGATTGTACATGTCTTTGTGTGGTTTTCTTGGTAAGATTTACTTTGAATATATTACCATTTAGTTTGCCTGTCTAAATATGTAACATTACTGTGAAGTGTAGTTTATTTATTTTGATTTATTGCCTTGTAACATCAGATATATTTGTCATTTATTTAGATATTTTATTTTATTTAATCTTATCTGCTTAATAGTGAACACCTGTTTTTATACATGCATTACAGTATAATTATTGAGTTTAATTAGACTGTACTATATTAGGCTATAAAAGACAGCTGTACCATTTAGTAATGTAGTTATACAATTTCTTTTATATAGTACAGAACAAACAATAGTATAATAGTAAGTAATAATTCTCAACTTCAGGAGATTAAGTACATTGTCAGAAAAAGATACTGCTCCCCTGAAGTACAGATAAAGTAAACGTACCTTAAAAATACAGTCCTTAAGACTATGAACCTAAACTTAAAATTCCAGTGTAAACGTGCAAAGCAACGTAAAACTACAATTACATTCTCTAACTGAAGGTGACGTTGCTATAACAGGTGTTAGATGTACTCACAGCAGTCGATCTCATCAGATCTATCAGCACAATCGGCCTTATTATCACACACCAGACTGGAATCGATACAGTCACCGTTGTTACACACAAAATCTGTAGCTGCAAGGCAAGCGCCGGGGTGTATGGCATCTGAAACACACACACACACAAACAGTGTAAATACATATACAGCATTTCACTGCAAATTTTAGTATACGATTTTTATTTATTAACTAAAATCTAAACATAAAAGTCTTCATGTCTTATTTCCCCTAAAATAATGGCACATACAAAAACCAGGAGCATCTAAATCTTTGCATACGACTGGATGAACACGCCTACTGAGAGAATGAAATTGCACCAATATGTACCAATTGTCCAACATGCAGGGAGGCCAAGCCTGTGTGGCAATGAAACCCAGCCCTGCGCCAAATGCTTATTACACAAAGGTTAATCTAATGAGCAACACCTGCTCTCCGTATCAGAGTGATATGAATAAGCTTCTGGTAACATGTACAGCACCTTCGAAGCACTATAAAAAAATAGAGCAAACAGATGCGTGTGTTGCTAAAGGTTTGGGTTTACTTAGCTTCTCCAAATGTTTGTATTAGAAAAGCAAGTTTACATTATTTAACAAAACATATTAATGATTAAGCAGGTGTCGGTCTGAAGGGAGAGCATTTTGTACATCATTAAAGAAGACATACAGGCAGTGTATAAACACAAAACCAAATTCCCTACTGCACAATATGCCAACAGTATCCAAATCACACTTAAACCCATTTTTTGGTTTTCACTTTTATGCACTGGACATTAATAGCTGATGCTGTGCAAACACAATCCTAGTGATTATTCTTAGAGTTCAACTTGAAATCAAAACTGACCTTTTCTACATTGTCCTTTCATATCCCTGGTCATATTAAACACCATATCATATCATTTAATACAGTTGTTTGTCCACAGCCTCTGCCAGAGTTATAAAGCCATCACAGCAAATGGTTAAACCAGGTTGGGGGATGGAAACTGATTTTTTTAAAATGCCACAGGAAGTTTAACTGAGAGTTTGAAGGTGCTTAGTTTTGCCTTCTTCTCTGAAGCCGTTTCGCCTGAGGCTGTTTAAAACAGCTCTGTTTTTTCAGTCTGAAACCTGACGCTGTGGTGTGAAGATGTCCAGTGCACCACAGAGGCAGGCATTTTTGTACAGGCATGTTACATACCTGCAGTACAGAGCATGCTTAACAGAGCCGCACAACAGTGTAATCTATGTTACACACAATAACTTATAGAATACATGTGGGGCAGCTACCGGGAGTCCGTGACGGGAACACAGCAGTGCTGTGATGTGAGTGAACTTAAGAAGATTGAAGACTGCTGCATTCATGTTGGGCCTGATAAAAAACCAGCCAGGAGCAAGTCGCATTAGTCAAGCCTTGAGATGACAAGAGAATGGACAAGCACCTGGGTGGCCTTCCTAGAGCCGGTGCTGCTGTCTTGTTATGGTTTGCATGAAATAAATCAATAAATAAACCGCATTTTGTTTATTTTGTTCTGCTGGCAAATGAGTTTTTTTTTATCATGAGTGGGGGCTTTTACTGCGATAACTCGATTAACTGTCTCAGAGCCTCACATATCATTGAGAGAAAATGCTCAGCCGACACCATGTTTCACTCAGAAATATGTCACGGCTGCCATGCGTCGTGCTCGTCAGCATGTTTATTATTGTTAAAATCAAACGTGAGACACACTTGCAAGATATTAAACATGGTATCTAACAAATCACTGCATTGCCTGTTTTCACTTTATCTCTCTCTATTTATCTCTTTACATCTCTCTCCGGCAAACCTTGGCTTCCTGTTAGCTACCTCTGTTAGAGACATTTTCTCACACCTCCATGCTCCAGCACCACCATAACAAATGGCCCTACCTTGTATTAAGTTTTCTAATGATTGTATATTTACAGATGAACTATGCATGCAACAGCAATGGAACTACTAGTGATGTAGTCACTGTCACAGATGGATTACAGTAGCACAGCATATGTAATTACACATGTGTATCATTTCTTTTTCTCTCATGTAATGACATAAGGGCATCTTGTATTGGAAATAACTGCATTGGTAATAACTGCATTGGTAACTAGAAAAGTGGATGGTAGCCGTGCTAGGTACAAGGGTGAATAAATGAGGAGTTAGAGGAGGAGAGGAGTGCAGGTCAGTATGTTTGGGGACCTGCCCTGAGTGAGTACATGCAGTTTGGGGGCTGTAGCTTTGCTGTGTGCTTAAAAATGTTTGAGTGTGCTTAAAAATGAATGGGACCCCATGGGGTAAAAAAGAGGGATGAAAAAAAAAAACCAGACGAGTGCAGGTGGGGGTGGGCGGGGGTGGTGGGTCTTCCCTGAGTCAGTGTATGTGAAACGGTGTCTGGCGGCCGAGCAGAAGTTCAGTAGATTGCCATGCACTACTCTATCCTATTCATTCTCTATGGGAAAACTGAGTTATGTAATTATATTGGAACAGCAGTTTGTATTCCAGCCTCATAAGGAAGTGTGTATTAACTTATATTAAAACAGTGCTTACACTGGAAATTCCAATTTTCCATACACATAGCTAGCATTTACTGTGATAGTACTGTGTTGTTACTATCAAGATCCCCCTGAAAGAAATCGATACACATGTGTAATAACATAATCTATATTGCCGTAATCCATCAGTATCAGTGGCTGCATCACTAGTAGTTAAATTATTGTTGCTTGTGTTGTTCATGTGCACCTAAACAGTTAATAGAGACGCCCAATATGAAATGGGACCAAACAAATCAAACACATCCAAACACATCTCTAGGACATAACCCATTACCACATCACACATCAGCTTCGTTCAGGGAATCAAACCTACTACATCATACATCAGCCCGCTCTGAGGAACCTCATTTCACTACATTATCCCGCAAGCCTTTCACAGGAATCACACGAGATGCGAACACTTCATCTATCACGCGTTCCTCTAAAAGACTGAAGCACATAATACATCAGCTAACCACAGGCAGCAAACGCAGAACCTGGTCTTTTTCCCAGCTCCCCCAGAGAAAGCTGCAGGCGAAACTGCATTAGCAGTCAGCTGTAAGAGTTGAACAATCTGGAGCGACCTGAAGCGTGCTTGAGGAACAGTACGACACCATTTAAACCTTAACTTCACGCCATCCACCTTCACTGTTGTTGCTGGAGTCTTTATAAGGATAGGGGAGTCTTTCTTACTGACACCACATTTCACATTTGATTAGCTCCTCAGCGTTCGCGCGCAAGCACGCACACGTGGAATATTGCAGAAGCGCTGATGAGAGCTGAGCTGAGCGCTGAGCTGAGCGCTGCTCTCATTATGTTGTTAAATGCCTCTCTGCTTTTACGGCAAGGAGGGGAGGACAGCGAGGGAGATATGAAAAATTACTGAGAGAGAAAGTAAGGAAAACTGAGTGGAATAGTATTAGATATGTTGTTTCAAAGAAATTTAGTGGTTTGGTAGATTTGAGTGGAGTTTAAAGCTACCATTGTTGAGTAAACTCAAGTTCTTCCCCATTGGTTTATGGTTCCAAGTGTTTGCATATTGTTTTATTTGTTTACTCACACTCTTTCTGGTGCGATGTCACCTAGTATACCATAACCTTTCTTACATTTTCTAGTTAGCTGTCTAGTCTCATGGCTGTACACTGCTGCTACATATGTTTCTATGACATCTGTGTAGCACAATAACAACTTATCTAAGTTTAGTTAAGTTTAGGTTTAATGCAGGTGGGGTAGTGTGTTATAATGATTGGTTTGTCATTAACATTTGGTGTGTTCATTGATTACATATTATATAATCAAGTTACTTAATCAAGCTGTAATGTTAAGTGGGGGCTTCAGTTTTCCCAAAACTGAAAAAAAATCTCTGTATCTGTATTCACCCCTTGGCTGGCTCCCAATCTCCATTTTATCTCATCCCAAAGGTGTTTGGTGGGGTTGATGTCAGGGCCAGTCAGGTTCTTCAACATGAAATTCACCCAACCACCCTTTATGGACCATAAGCTGGAACAGAAAAGGGCTTCCTCCCCAAAACTGTTCCCACAAAGTTGACAGGATATAATTGTCTAAAATGTCTTGGTAAGATAAGGTATTAAGATTTCTCTTCACTGAAACTAAGGCAGTCCCAGCCAACTCTTAAAAAAAACCCATAGCATTATCCCTCCTCCACCAAACTTTCGGTCTGCACAGCTCAGTCAGGCAAGTAACGTTCTCCTGGTAAACCTGGACTTGTCCACAGATGCATTTCTGGTTAGCATAATTCTTCACTCCACAGAAAATGTTTCTGCTGCCAGTGTCAGCGCTTTACACCACTCCATCCAACACTCGCTTTCGTGCTTGGTAATGGAAGTCTTGCATGCAGCTGCTCGCTTATGGAAACCCACACCATGAGGCTCCCAGTGCAGTTTTTGTGCTAATGTTAAAGCCAGAGGAGATTTGGAACACTGCAGTTATTGAGTCAGCGAAGTGTTCATGACTTTTACACACTATGGGCTTCGGCACTCCTCAGACCCCGCTCTGTAACTGTACGGTATTACTCTTTGTGACTGAATTGCGGTGGCTCCTAAACACGTCTACTTTTAATAACACCACACACCGTTAACTAAGTAATACATCTAGGAGGGAAGGAAAGTCACAAACTGCCTGCTAACTGGTAATGAGTGATACAAAATATATGCAGTAGATAAACATAATGTTGGAAAACATGAAAGTATTTCATTGATGTATCACCTCTTACATACAGACATCTGTGCACTAACAATACATGCATGTCTATGTATACAAAGTCTGTAGTGTGAGTGTCTGTCTGCGCTGTAAACTAATGTGATTAATCTGAGTCTGAGTAACGCTACTTATGGCCCCAAGCTCTGTTTCTTTCCTTTGAAGCTCTGCAAGGATTATATTCCTGAGTTCACCCAAACTCAACTCTCATTATTAGACTTCAGAGTTGACAGACTAGAAATTACACTTTTTTTCCCCACTGTCAGGATAAAGAACTTTTCTTTTTTCACTCTTTTATATGGGAAGAAAAAAAAAGCTTGTCAAATTTAGCAGATCAGTGTCTTTTTCTCATTCAATTAACAGCGCGATACAATATTTTTATTAGGCGCCATTGAGATCTGCCCAAGGGGTGCCGATGGTCATGTATCTACATGAATATTAATTCAACAGTGAGACCAGGGGGAAATTAAAAGTTGAGAGGAGAGAGAAACACCTCATCTGAATGTCAAAACTGTGTGAACGTTTGTGTATACCACTCCAGATGGAACTCAGGCTCTCTTGCTTTGAGTTAAACCAGCTTTCTAGCCCAAAGATAGTGTAATCACTCACAAAGGTATGTGTGAGGAAAGTGTGAGGCAGGTCGCATAGGTGCTCCTTTGTCTGTGGCAGTGTTTCCACCTCCAGTCAAGTCAAGTTTTATTGCCATTCCCTCCCGTTACAGCTAGGTGTTAAATGAATAATGAAACCCTGGGAAGGCAATTCTATACCCAACACGAAAGGCAACAAGCAACAGGATACATTTTCAGTAGTACAAAAGCCAATAAATACAGTAAATATAGAGAATGGCTTGCTATACAATAATGTCAGGGTGTAGTGACATTAATACAGTATCAAACATAAATTTATAGCAATGTCTATATTTAAACTGCTCTGCCTATATGCTCCTTTAAAGGTCACCCTCTGGCCTCTTTGACCAAAAGAAAGAACCTAAGTGAATCTGATTTCAGAAAAGGGGTAGGGGCGTATGGTATATACTGCATTACAGAACTGACTGCTTTAAAATAAATGAGATTTGTATTTGTTGGGCTGGTATGCCAATTATTAAATATATTCAACTTTAAGTTTTTATCTGAACCAAATTGAACCATGTAGCTAAGAAATAAAGCTTTGTATATTTAGGAGATGTTTTAAAAACATGAATTTGTCACTCTATGCTTCTTTTCTTGTCTGGCTATTGTTTACACTCTTATGTCATGTTCCATGTGCTTCTGTTTGTTTTGGTTCAAAGTTCCTCTTTGTCTCGCCCTCTTGTCTTACCCTTCACCTGCTCCTAGCGTTTGGCTACTCCCAGTCCCAGGTATTGTCAGTTTCCTGTCTTGTTTTCTTCCTGTTGATTTGGCATAATTTTTTATGTTGTGATGTTATACTGGTTGTTGTGTTATTTTATATCCCTGTTCCTGTTTTAACCATGGACTCCAATAAAAAATGCCTGTGTGTGTATCCACCTCTCTCGCCTGCTTCCTTGTTACAGAATTATTAAAATTTTAATAAAATCCAGACATCAGGTTAAAAAATAATTGGCATATTCATACAATGAGTAGGGCAAAATTAGGTTAAGCAACAACCAACAACAATTTCATAATCAATTTCATAATATCGTTACCATATAAATAATTAGGATTAACAAATTTAAATCTATTTATGCGTTTTGTTTATTTTGTGTTGTAGTAGCTGCATGTGGCCATTAGCTAATAAGCTTAAAACATCCATCCATTCATTATTTTCCTCTTTATCCTGCTAGTCTGGGTCAGAGAGGGGCTGGAGCCAATCGTAGCGTCATGGGGCGAAGGTGGGGTATACAATGGACACACACTCACGCAATTTAGATTGACCGATCAACCTAACACGCATGTGTTTGGACTGTGAGAGGTAACCCACTCGAGCACAGGGAGAACAAACAAGCTCCACACAGAGTGACCTGGACAGGGAATCCAACCCGGATCGTCTTGCTGTGAGGCGACCGCTAAGCACTACATCACCATGCTGCCAGCTAAGAACGGCTTAAGCTGAAATAAACAAACTTTACTCACCTGTGCCCTCTAGAGGTTTTACAGCCCCAGTGACTAAGCAAGAACTTTTGTTTCATAAGACTTATTACATGCATCGAAACAAGCTTTCAGTTTTCTTTCGTTACATGCATTTGAAAATGCACACAGTTTAACTCATATGATTATGAAAGCTAACTATAGAAAGAAATGTGGTGACCAGCTTAAATAATTGCGACCAGGAGATTACGTAATAATTGTAACAGGCCTAGAATGAATGAGATGTTTGTGTTTGTATTGTGCTGTACTGTCTTCTAGGGTTTTCCACACTTGGCAGGTTGTTTCAATTAAAATTAACCCTGCTGTGATTGCTCCATTAGTGTGGTTCATTAAAAAATGAAAACACTGCTATTCGAACAGCGCACAAAATAAGCACACAGGAGTCCCAGAGGAGTTCCGGCTCGGTTCCAAATGATGGAACAAACTGTTCTGAGGCATGATAGAGCTAACACCTAACCATATTGTGTATTAAAGCACCACATTTTCACTGTTAGCCACATGAGACCATGTTCTGCCATGACACACTACTTCACGTCAGGGTTTCTGCTTTAGAGTATTCCCAGACAGTCAACTCTAGAGTTATTGGCACCTTACACCTCCCATAAAGTGAGCAGTGAGGTTTGGAACATTTAATATTATAGCAGTTATCATAATTTGGACATTATAAAATCTGATTTATTAGTGCCTTTTTTGTACAGATGACAAATGTCATGTCAAATACTGTACGTCAAATATAATAGTGTTCAATTACTGACTTCAGTGTAACACAAAGGATTTAAACTATAAATATAACACCTTTAATGAACTGTGTTATGTTTATTCTTAGGCATTTTGTATTCTTTAGTAATGAGCTACAGTCAATATGTAAAATAAACACTCATGTAATGAGTGATGTTCCAGACTCCAAACAGGTAAGCTTTGTTTTGAAACCAAAAAAATGGTCTTTTTCTCAAAAACATAGATTCCAGTAGTATGGAATTAATATTAATATTTGTTAAAGCCTCCCTGGCCAGAATATATGTTATGCTTGACAAGGTTGGAGAACACTTATATAACACTTGTATAGGGATCTTGAAACACTCTATACAGAACAGTTCCTGTTTTTTTTCTGGGGTCTTTGTTGATGGGCAGCCTTCATCAATAAACAGCACAGGTTTTTAAATGGTTCAAATCTGGAGACTGAGATGACCACTGCAATACTTCGATTTTGTATTCCTGCATCAATTTCTGTGTGGAATATGGTGTGTGTTTGGGATCATTCTCTTGCTGAAAAGTTCACAACCAGCCAAGTGTAAGCCTTCAGGTGAGCTTCAGGTCAGCTCATGTGTCCCCATGCTTTTTTATCATCATATCATCATAATCATCATAATAAATAGAGGATTTTAATTGGCAACTGTTTTCTAAAACCATTATCTGATCTATGCCATAACCTTATGTCTTCTTTCAGTTGACAGATCTTTGGTTTTACTCATGTTGATGGATGACATAGGGAAATAGAAAATGGGCTTAGACAAGAATGGATTTCCTGGAGACTAGAAGCAATAAATAGAACTATTTTTTCAGAGCTCAGTTGAACAGCATAGTTTAGAAAGTACATTGAATACTTTGGGCAAACTGCTAACGCTGCATTCACCTACATCTTTAATGTAATTAAATTCTGAGACACTCAGATAAGAATAAGAACATCTGCCAGATGATGTAAGTGTTAATATAATACACTGGAAAATGATGTCAAGCTGGTCCACACTAAAGGAACCCACATTTAGGTCCTGGAGTAACCTGCACTGCTCCCTGTACTGATTTCTGTGCTCTTATGCTCTTGATGCTCTGAGACCTGTGTTTGGGAAAAAATATCTAGAATATGTAGGTTGCTCTTTGTGTGTGCGTGTGGGTGGGTGGGTGTTACTCACTGCGTGCGCAGTCAGTAAACTCCAGGTCGTCCAGGGCAGCCCCGCCACTCACATCTCTGGTTCTCACCACTTCAAAGATCAGTTCAAAGTTCCTTAGATTCCTCAGGGGCACCTCTGCTCTCCTCCACTCATGCATCATCCCTTTCTCCATCCAAATCTCCCTCAGCTCATTCTCTGTCTGATCAGCACAACAGACAAAATATAAGCACCACGAGGTCAGAACTTACATCAGCTCCTCAGAGAAAGGATCTCAGAATCAGAATCAGGTAGCTTCATAGGAGATGAAATTTGCTGTTAACCTTACATCTGTTAATGTGTCTTTTTACTAATATTGGACAGTTTCGATTTTTATTTTCAATTTATGTATAATACAACATAAGAAGTGATATATTCTGTTCCAGCTCGAAACACACCCTATCCAAGCAAATGATGGCTTCAAAACCTTGACTCAAATGTGCTTAGAGCTGAAGCAGAATACAAATGTGGATTATCTGAGGGTGCCCAATGGCTCTGTTGAAAAGATCTAACCCAGATTATTCAAAATCCCAATTATATTTAGTTATTAAGAGCAAAGCATGTGGGATGGATGGCATAGGCATATAGGGGCATACATTATTGATATTCCTGACTGCATTCTACTTTATTTCATATAAGAACTTCAAACATAACAGCATTTTGAATAATATCTAGCTTCCTAGCTATTGGGTTCGGTCTCTTGACCCAATATTTTAAGCTCCAGTTTCAGGTGCAAATAGGACACCCTGTGCATGCATGTTTTGAATGAAGCTAGTGCACAAGCCTGATTGGGAAGTTTATGGCTCATCCACATGTTAAAAAGCGAAATGCTTTTCTCGTCCTTAGGCAAGTTTTGAGCAATTCATAGTGGTTGGTGTCAATTATGTTTTAAACCTGGCTGTACATTTGCATTTGGGTCTCAAAGGGCATTTTGTTGTGTGACGTCGTTTAGCCATAGCAGCAGCATCTAGACGGAGCCTCAAGCATATTCAGTTCTCTTAGTCGCCCTGTAGAATAAGTAGGTGGGAAAGAATGTCTTTATCAACACAGTTGTCTTACAACACATCTACTTTTTCAGGTTTAACAAATATACTACATATAGTGCTGCTTTAACTGTAATGGCTGCATCATGTATTTTCAGTTACAAGGCTTTAACTTTAATCAGAGACGTGCTTCAGAACTAAATGTTATATATTACATTGTCTGCCATCAAGGAAAGCGATGTATTGGTTTAAAGTGTTCATTTTATTTTAAATAAAATCTGCACAAAATTCATTTAACTTTAATTACTAGTGTAGCATGGCAACCACTGTAACTCCATGACCATAAGGACCCTGACTCCTAATTCAAAAACTGAGATATCCATAGATCAGATGCTGCACTATAGAAAACAAAAAGCCAGCTTCTGACTAGTACTGTCTTCCCTCACCACAGAGAGAACATGCAAACATGAATCATCTGGTGACCATGCAGCTCCACTCCACCCATTCCTCTGCGCCCTGTCTTTATTAGATACAAATACATACAAACAGCTCTTTTCTCTGTCATACTTAATGTACCATAATAGGGACTCATTTGGAGCTGATTACTGCTCAAGCTAAATTGCATTACAGAGCTAATCTGTGTGCGTGTGGTGGGACATCATAATTTCCCCCAAGTTGTCTCAAATACAGTGGTGCGAGAAGGTTTAGACTTTTGTGAGTTTCTGCAAACTAGAAATGTAATAATACAAACATCTTAGTATTAAACATTGGTGATGAAATATTATACTGACTGATAAAGCAGATGACACTTTATGGGTGATAGCCGGCATCAACTGCAATGTGATGTATAAGCACAGGACACAAATATATATAAATAGATACAGGGTGAGTCAAAATTCTCAGAGCACTCTTTTATTTCAGAAACAAAAGGAAAAACGACAAATCTGAATACCCCAGCAAGTAATGGGTGAGGGGGCCTTCAGATCTGTGTTCAGCATCAGGGACAGCACACTGAACATATTCAATGTAGTTGCGGTTGCAACTTTCTGTGTTGATAACGTTTGAACCACAAGAGATATTGCATCAATCAATTTCTGAGACAATTCTGCTCTTCTTTAATATGCTACATGACCACTTTCCCCATTGGAAAAACCTGCTCTTGATCCAATATGGCGGCTTTTAAGATGGCAACCAATGATAGGCCCCCTCACCCATTACTTGCTTGGGTATACAGACATGTCATTTCCACTTTCGTTTCCGAAATAAAAGGATGTCCTGCGACGTTTGACTCACTCTGTCAATATATATATATATATATATATCAGTTACGGAATACAGTGGTGTAGAGGTAAATAGTTATTCCAACAAAGACATTTAATACTGGATCGTTTTGATCAATAAATGAATGAAAAAGAATATAATAGTGTTTGTGCCTTTTGTTTTATTGGATTTTTTGTCTATTTTGATGAAGTTCTGATTATAACAAAGGTCACTTTTATTTGTACTATTTTAAATCAGCAGTAATATGTCTTAGCAAAGCTAATAATTTAGAAAGTAATAGTTTATGATCTGTATATAATCTGCTATATAGACTTATTACTCATATTCTTTTGTTACTGTAAAGGCTGCATTGCTTTTCCTTCACAATACATTGCTGCTAATATATAAACAATAATAGTCCCCGCAGACCAATCAGATCCAATGTAAGGAGAGCCTGTAGTGATTCCAGCTGACAGGTGTAATGAGTTTGACGCAAACAAAACAGTTTTTTTTAACTTCTGCTTATTCTTGTCAGCAGCATCACATTTGCTTGTTTCTGTTTCTGTCCTGAAATATTGAAACGCCAGTCAGCTAGCGCAGCTTAGTGACAGCTATAGTGCTGTTGTTGTCGTGACAATCTAAAGGAGACTGATTAGCAGAGAATGTTTGCCCCATGTTTGCAGAACACTTCAGTATAGGGGGACATCATAATGACCTTGTAATGTTAGTTAGCCTTAACAAGCACATTTTATTGAGCACTTTGAAGTAATTCTTTTATTAAACCTAAGCAAACCAGTTACTGTTAATTACCTGGCTGCTTATTACTATGTTAGTAAACAATAAATGAATTTAGCATTTTTTCTACAGCACTTGTGCTCTCTTGCTTATATTATGGCTCAGCAAGCCAGTAACTAGTTATGGTCTGACTGTTTATGACGGTTAAGCAATATTGTGTGAATTAAACATTTTTCTAAAGTTCTTTTTATTATGCTTATTAAATCTTTACAAGCAAATCGTGGTAATTAGCTGACTGCTTATTACATTGTAACTAAGCCATAACTAACATAAGGAGTATTTTTCTAGAGCACTTTTAACATTCCTATTAAGTCTTAAGCCTATGGCCAAGGGCATTTGCAATTGACTTATTAAGCCCTAATTACCGTGTAATTACCTTGTTGCTTATTACTATATTATTAATCTGTAACTAGAGCAACTTTAAGTTTTTTTTGTGGAGTTCTTGTAAATCTATCATTAGGCTTTACCAAGGGCTTATATACTGGAGGAAAACATACTGTAAAACATGATACCGTGTCTTTTAAACTCGGTAATAAAATGAACTGTGATTGGTTGTCCTGTATTGAAGTGTTGAGCAATCCAAGCTGAAGCACTGCCCATAACTTTAGTACCACTTCAGTCATTTTTATAAATGTACATTGATGTAAAAGTGTTAGTTTACTGACTATACAAAAATGGAGAAACTGAAATGGGCTGTTATTGTATCTTAGCTCTGATGTGTTATCGCTTCTTTGATTCTTGGCCCATGATCATGTAATCAAAACTCAGAAGACCCCTGAAAGGCACACAGAGGCTGAAATGTACTGTGAATCTGCCTTTGAAATAATCTATCATGTAAAGCTCTTTTAAGCTGCACTACTTTGGCCAAAGCAGGTCCGGTGTGTAGTCTGCGTCTGATCTGATTGGCTGATAGCCAGAAGTGGCCGTTAACCCCAGCATTAACAGGTCTTAAAATATTACAGTCATAAATCATAAGTCATTCATTCTAAATGTATCAACTAATCTGATCTAGAGCACTTTGGTGATGTTAAACTTTTTACTTGTTAGCGGTGATGTGAGACAGAGGGGTACTGATGTGGCTCCAGATTACAGGACCACAACTTTACAGTAAAAAGTTCTGAAGTTTATAATCATTTGAGCAAGGAGAAAAGATGTGTGTGGTCTTTATGGACAGGAGTTTGCTCTGTTATGTAATTTTTATTACAGCGAACTGAAGTGCTTCCTTTAACAAATGCTGCCCACTTTGGAGGCTCTTTACTATAAAACACATTCACTCAATTATCTTCTAAACCAGCCAGGAAACACCCTGGACAGGTCAACAGTTCATCATGAGACAGCTAGACACACACAGACACACACACACTGATCTAAAGAAAATTATATCTCATCAATCGTTATATCTCCTTGTATATATATACCAGTGTTAAATCTTATTGCGCGACTGTGGAGACAACACAATAGGTTAGCATGCCAAATACTCATAATCTGATTGGTTGTTGCTCAGTTAATTTGTGCAATGTTTGTTCAGAAGAAGCAAACAGAAGCAGATGTGATCTCATTGATTTTCATCTATTTTTTTATGTTAATTCTAAAAAAAAATAGTTTTATTATGATTGTATATGTTCATATGTTGGTTTCAAAACACTTTCCTGCGTCCCTGCTTGCTGCTGTCCAGTTCAACATAATTTGCTGTCTCAGAATCTGCTGGTACTGCATTGATTTCACTTAACAGTGTAAACTTCATCGGCTTTAAACTCTCTTTCTATTATCGGTCCCTTAACGGGAATGCAAATTCAACCCCAGATGCCCTGCTTATCAGAGTTGTACTAATCTTTTTTCATTTCCTTTATTCTTAGTTTCTTTTTCTTCCAGCCAAAAGCAAAAGCACTGTTTTAAACTCCAATGGACACATAAGCAGGGACAACAATTCAGGACATTCAAAAATCTGGACATATATCACATAATCGACGACGTTCATGACAATCTAAAGCAGCACATTTCATTATTACACACCGTTACTAATAGAAGGAGCTTCATCAGTGGCCATTTCATTTGCACTGGGCTGCTAAGCATGCACCACTAAGACATGGGCAAACTTTCTGAATTAGCGCTCAGTCACGCATCATCCACTTTCCTTCACATTTTCAATGAGTTCATGAGTTCATGCCGTGACGGAGGGCTGGAGATGACCTCGCTCTTCCGGATTTTTTGCAGGTTGTGAAAAATAATTGTGCTGTTGTGGCTGTGAGACAGTCAATCCATCAGCCTGCAGCTCAGTCCACTGTAGTGTGGAGAGAGGCGATATAGCCATAGGCAAACTCAAGTGCAGATAAACAGTCAATCTCACCGCAGGGCTTATAGAGATATATAGGCTTATATATGTGAGACACTGACAGCGAGGACTCAATCAAATATTAGATACGGAGAATTAAACTGCACGAGGTGAAGGTGTGTGTTCATGCATTCTTGGCTCAGTATAGTAACATGCACATACTTTGTGTTTGTGTGTGTTTTAAATTTTTTAATTTTCAGCAAATCTCGGATTTGTCTCACTTCTTGTAGCTGATTGACAGAGAATGTTTGCCCAATGTTTGCAGAACACTTCAGTATAGGGGGACATCATAATGACCTTGGTAATGTTAGCCCTAACAAGCACATTTTCTTGAACACTTTGAAGTAATTCTTTTATTAAACCTAAGCAAACCAGCTACTGTTAATTACCTGACTGCTTATTACTACGTTATTAAACAATAACCAGTGAATTCAGCATTTTTTCTATAGCACTTGTGCTCTCTTGCTCTTATTAAGGCTCAGCAAGCCAGTAACTAGTTATTGACTGACGGTTTATTCCTGAACTGTTAAGCAATATTGACTGAATTAAACATTTTTAAAGAATAAGCTGCTTATTATTAAGCAGTAACTATGGTGAAGTAAGAATTGTTCTAATACATTATAATACACTTATTGAGCCTTAACAAGCCATGCACTGCTAAGTTCTGGCTGCTTATTAACCCTATTATTAAGCAGTAACTATGACCAAGGGCATTTGTAATGGGCTTTTCAAACCGTAATAAGCCAGGAACAAATAATTACCTTTTTTTTCTAGAACTCTTGTAAATTTCTCATTAAAGCTTTAACAAGCCAGTAGTTGTTCATTACTAAGTATTACTAAATATTACATTATTATGCTACTGGCTTAATACTGCTGTATATGAGCATACTAATGGCCACCTAACATGTACAAAGGATTACATTCTCCATAAAGTAATCCAAAATAATTCCAAAATCCATAAGAGACTGCTCGGATCTGCTTTCAGATCTGCTTTTAATCTGTAATGTCATACCTTGTTTATATTTGTACTTTTATATTTTTTTTTTATGTTTTAATTTTTTTCTGCTTGTGTATGCCCTTCTGCTGCTTATTTCCATCCCCATAAAATAAGGGGATAAAAATAAGTTATAATTTATATAAATAAGTGTTATGTACCTGTGACTGGCTTTTTAAGGCTTAATTATCAAAGTACAACAGCATTATTATGCCTCTGTACTAACATATTACCAAGGGTTAATGCACTGGAGGAAAACATACTGTAAAACATGTTTTGTGCATCTTTATAAGTAACAGTATATCATACAATGTCAGAAACCACACAGGAACATCTGTAAGAGATTATTAAACAGCTCGACATGGGTTTACAAAGGCATATGATGGGTAAGGCATGTGGTTTACACACTGTAAACATCTTTCTGAAATATTTTTGACCCTAAAAAAGTGGCTGCACTAAATGATGTGTGAAAACTGTAATTGCTGTAGAATACCTTTGACACTGCCTGCCTTCAGTACTCTATAGCTGAAACTGACTCTATATTCATCGCTCTGGTTTCAAAGCTTTTCATCATACCCGCTGCACTGGTTGCAGTTTAATACCCGCTTGCTCGCTCGCTCGCTCTCACATTGATTCGCTCACCCACTCACTCTTTCTTGTTTTTCACCATTCTCTTTATAACCTTTATTCAAATATTTGCTAAACTGAATGATGAATAATGGGGCGACCACAGACCTGCTATGAAAAGCGCCTCTCACTCAGCATACTTTAACATGATTTTATAGGCTGAAATCTGATGGGAGTCAATCTCAGGTACTATAATATGAAACCTGCCAGCTTCCATTCAGCGGGGCTGAGAGAAAGGAGACGGGAAAAAAGCTTCTGGCAAACAACATCAGAGTGTCACCTGCGCGTTAGAAACGTAATAGCGTGAAATGGAAGGAGAATGGAGAAGAAAATAAAACCTTTTCCTCTTCTAATGTAAGTGATAAACTGCTGACAAAAGAACAGAAAGACAAAGACATGGAAAAACAAATGAAAGAGAGAGAAAAGATAGAGAGAGTGAGACAGTGAGACACAATAAAGAACAATAAGAGGGAGGGAGATAGAAAGACAGAAATAGAGATAGGGAGGGAAAGAGAGGGAAATGGTTTTAGTACTTTGATACTTTCAGAGAGAGAGAGATAAGAGAAGGAGAGAGGAACAAAGACAGAAAGATAAGAATTAGCGAGACTGGGGGCAGAAACAGTGAGGGGAAAAACAGAGAGGGACAGAGAAAAAGGAGACAAAGAAAGAGAGGCATACAGAGAGAGAGAGACATAGAATGACTCAGACAGTAAGACAAATAGAGCGACTCAGAGAGAGAGACACAGAGAAAGAAACAGAGTGACAGAGAGAAAGAGAGAAACAGAAAGACATAGAGAGGGTGATAATTAACATAAAAATCAGGAGAGAGACCAAGAGTGAGAGAGACAGAGAGTGGGAGAGACAGAGAGTGAGAGAGACAGAGAGGGAGAGAGAAAATGAGATTGGAAGAGAAGGGGAAAGAGAAAGTACCAAAAAGAGAAAGAGACAAACAGAGAAAGGGAGAGAGAGAGATAGAGATTGAGAGAGAGAGAGACATGGAGACTCAGAGAGAGAGAGATAAAGAGCGACTGAGAGAGAGACAAAGACAGACAGAAAGAGAGGGAGAGAGGAAAAAAGAGAGAGGGAGACAGAGAGTGAGAAAAAAGAAAAAGAAACAGGGAAAAGGAGGAGGGAGAGAAAAATAATGGCGAGAAGAGGGAGGGGAGAGAAAGAAAGACAGAGAGAAGAACAAAAAGAGTGAGAGACATGCAGAGAGAAGGGAGAGAGAAAGAAAGGGATAATAAACCCATTAAATATATATATATTTTAGTGCTTTGAGAGAGACGGGGAAAGTTAAAAGAAGAACAGAGATAGAGAGAGAGACAGAGAGATAGAGAGAGAGAGAGAGAGAGAGAGAGAGAGAGAGAGAGAGAAAGATGAATGCTATGTGTTGGGAATGAAAGTCATGTGTTCAGCGTTACGTCCTCTCAGACCTGTTTACTGGGGCTTTGGCAGGTGAGCGGGAAGTTGGAGCGACTTCAGCCCTCATTACATGAACCACTGCCCACCCCGCTCCACCCGCCGTCTCCGAGCTACAGCCATGTACAGCTGACTGAGGACTGTCACAACTGATCCACTGAGCTAATCAAGGTTTAGACCCTTCATCCCTATTTACGCCACACACTGTGAGCAGGACTCTGTCTCTGGGGTGCCTCGTCCATCTCCAGGAATTTAAGCAAAACAGTACTTGACACTACTCGACAGCAATTAATTAGCATTTTCTTTTACTGAGAGAGAGAGAGAGAGAGAGAGAGAGAGAGAATGACATGAATTCTAAAAAGTTATTCTGTTCTTTTGATTATGATAGCTCATGGGTGAACGCATAACAGGGCACTGGGGGGTAAATATATTGCAGTACATGGAACACGTATCTCTGTTGAGCTGATGTGTAATTAGCTTGTGGGACTGTATCTCTGTGTAGAGCAGACGCTCCTCTCTGCTTCACTGACTTACATTTACATTGTAACACTGAACTACACTCAAATTCTCTCTTTATCTTACTCTCTCTCTCTCTCTCCGTCTCGCTCTTTCTCACTGGCACATTCTTGCAGACCTGTGCACAGACATTTCGCAGAAGCTGTGAGGAAAAAAACCTGAACGTGAAAGAAATCTAATGTAGTTTACAGCATGTTGCACATACTTCTAGTAAGAGAGTGAAAATCATTTTCAGAGGGACTCAAATATAGTTATAGCCAAAAACACAAGCTTTACAGCCCAAACCTGAACCTCGACTTTCAGTAAACAAAGCTGCAACATTTCCTATTACACTATATAAGCGCTGTAAGTGCTGCAGATCATAGCATCAATTACAGGTTTTTACATGAAAAAAAACTGCTTTCACACGTTATATGTGTCTTTATCCTGTCTGCCCACATTATATGCGGCTGCTCTTCAAATGAACTGAACAGTAAAATCTAACAGGTTTTATCAGGTCAGTGTTTTATCAGGGGGATTTCCAGTGCTGTGGTGTGGCATGCATGCTTGCAGGGTTGGGATGTGATGGAATATAAATATTCAGAATACAGAAATTAAGTACAATCCCAATTCCAAAACACTTAGGATGCTGTATAAAATGTAAATACATGTAAATAAAAACAGAATGCAATGATTTTTAAATCTCATAAACCTAATAAAACCCATATTTTATTCACAACAGAACAATGAACAGATGTTAGAAGTGAGACATTTTACCATTTCATTTAAATTGTTAATTTATTTAGAACAGTATGGCAGCCACGCTTCTTAAAAAAGTTGGGATGGGGCAACCAAAAGATGGAAAAGTAAATGGTACTAATGAAAAGCAGCTGGAGGAAGTCACATTAGTGGGTATAAAAGAGCATTCTAGAGAGACAGAGTCTCTTAGAGGCAAAGATGGGCAAAGGCTCACCAATCTGTGAAAAACTGTGTCAAAAAACAGTACAATAAATTCAGAAAAATTAGGCTATTACACCATCTACAGTACATAATATCATTAAAAGATTTAAAGAATCTGGAGAAATCTCTGTGCACAAGGGACGAGGCTGACAGTCAATATTGGATGCTTGTGTTCTTCAGCCCTCAGACGGCACTACGTTAAAAACAAGCATCATTCTGTACTGGATGATTTTGCATGAGCTCAGGAGCACTTCCAGAAATCACTGTCTCACAGTTTGCGGTGTAATCCACAAATGCAAGTTAAAGCTGTGTCATGCAAAGAAGAAGCCGTATCTCACATACTGCAACCATCACAACAGCATGGCTTTGCAGAAGCAGAGTCTGGGTGCTATACTGGCCTGCCTGCAGTCCAGACCTTCCCTAATAGAAAACATCTGGCTCAACATGAAACAATAAAATCTGGCAAAGCCGAGTCAGGACTGTTGAGCAGATTAGAATCCAACATCACACATGAATAGGAAAATGAACATTCCTCTCCCGAAACTCCAGCAACTGGTCTGCTTATTTCCCTGATGTTCACTGTTGTTAAAGGAGAGGGGATGCTGCATGATGGTAGAAATTGGCCCTGTGTTAATTTGAGATAATTTGCTGCCATTAAGTTCTAAATGAGTTAATAATTTTCATGAAATATTCAAAGGTCTCACTTTTAACACCTAATATGTGTTCTACGATTAATCTCTAATATTGTGAATAAAATATGGGTCTATAAGATTAGCAAATTATTACTTTCTGTTTTTTTTGACATTTTTATACAGGGTCACAATGGAATTCAGGTTGTACATGTATTCGTTCCCTTATGCTCCTTAGACAACCTCTAAATGGGTTCTCTAATATTGGCTTAACAATCAGCAACAACTAATAAAGTAAATGATCAATGTGATAATCAGTTATTAATCTCAGTGTTACTCAACTTTACTAAAGCCAGAGTAGACTGATAAATCACTATGACCAGTTATTAATCTCAGTGTTTCTGAACTCTACTAAAGTCTGAGTAGACTGATAAATCAATGTGATCAGTTATTAATCTCAGTGTTACTGAATTCTACTAAAGTCTGAGTAGACTGATAAATAAATGTGATCAGTTATTAATCTCAGTGTTACTGAACTCTACTAAAGTCTGAGTAGACTGATAAATCAATGTGATCAGTTATTAATCTCAGTGTTACTGAACTCTACTAAAGTCTGAGTAGACTGATAAATCAATGTGATCAGTTATTAATCTCAGTGTTACTGAACTCTACTAAAGTCTGAGTAGACTGATAAATAAATGTGATCAGTTATTAATCTCAGTGTTACTGAACTGTACTAAAGTCTGAGTAGACTGAAAAATCAATGTGATGATCAGTCATTAATCTCAGTGTTACTGAACTCTACTAAAGTCTGAGTAGACTGATAAATCAATGTGATCAGTTATTAATCTCAGTGTTACTGAACTGTACTAAAGTCTGAGTAGACTGATAAATCAATGTGATCAGTTATTAATCTCAGTGTTACTGAACTCTACTAAAGTCTGAGTAGAATGATAAATCAATATTATCAGTTATTAATCTCAGTGTTACTGAACGCTACTAAAGTCTGAGTAGACTGATAAATCAATGTGATCAGTTATTAATCTCAGTGTTACTGAACTGTACTAAAGACTGAGTAGACTGATAAATCAATGTGATGATCAGTCATTAATCTCAGTGTTACTGAACTCTACTAAAGTCTGAGTAGACTGATAAATCAATGTGATCAGTTATTAATCTCAGTGTTACTGAACTCTACTAAAGTCTGAGTAGACTGATAAATCAATGTGATCAGTTATTAATCTCAGTGTTACTGAACTCTGTTAAAGTCTGGGTAGACTGATAAATCAATGTGATCAGTTATTATCTCAGTGTTACTGAACTCTACTAAAGTCTGAGTAGACTGATAAATCAATGTGATCAGTTATTAATCTCAGTGTTACTGAACTCTACTAAAGTCTGAGTAGACTGATAAATCAATGTGATCAGTTATTAATCTCAGTGTTACTGAACGCTACTAAAGTCTGAGTAGACTGATAAATCAGTGTGGTCAGTTATTAATCTCAGTGTTACTGAGCTCTACTAAAGTCTGAGTACACTGATAAATCAATATTATCAGTTATTAATCTCAGTGTTATTGAACTCTACTAAAGTCTGAGTAGACTGATAAATCAATGTGATCAGTTATTAATCTCAGTGTTACTGAACTCTACTAAAGTCTGAGTAGACTGATAAATCAGTGTGATCAGTTATTAATCTCAGTGTTACAGAACTTTACTAAAGTCTGAGTAGACTGATAAATCAATGTGATCAGTTATTAATCTCAGTGTTACTGAACTCTACTAAAGTCTGAGTAGACTGATAAATCAATGTGATCAGTTATTAATCTCAGTGTTACTGAACTCTACTAAAGTCTGAGTAGACTGATAAATCAATGTGATCAGTTATAAATCTCAGTGTTACTGAACTCTGCTAAAGTCTGAGTAGACTGATAAATCAATGTGGTCAGTCATTAATCTCAGTGTTACTGAACACTACTAAAGTCTGAGTAGACTGATAAATCAATGTGGTCAGTTATTAATCTCAGTGTTACTGAACTCTACTAAAGTCTGAGTAGACTGATAAATCAATGTGGTCAGTTAGGTGTTACTTCAGTTACTTTTTTATATGTACTGAAATGTATTAAGTATTCAGCCATCACTACTTTTTCAAAATATTTCTCTCAACCCTGCATACATGACAGGCTGGAGTTGGTGAGGTAAAATGTAGTCAGTACTCTCTGACTGAAACAGATATGAAGAATATTAAATAATTTTACAGCTGGCTCATTGCAGTAAACAGTCTAACAGTTAAAGTAATAAATAATAGGATAATGGGATAATGCTATGAATAAACTTTCTACAAGCCTAAACAAGCATCCAAACAGCAGCACAAATCAGATATAAATGATTTCTAATCATATATCATTCAGACAGCTTGTGGAAGGCACTGTTAATAGGCAGCCTCTTATCTTGCTGTACATCAGCTAGCAAGATGGTTAGGGCCCCCAAAAAAACTAAAGCCGGCCCTGCAAATATCAGGTACGTAGGCACTTGTACAGTCTGAGGGCAAAGGCCAGGGGCTCAGGTCACCCTTGTGTTCTATCTGTATCTGCAAACTTGCACAAAAACAGAAAAGTCCTGACTTAAACAGAAAGGTCTTAAGTTTTTCTGGTCACAGTTAAGAATTCACTGCACTCGCATAAAGAACCACAAGCTTTTACAAAGAAATCCCTCACATTCTGAACACAGCTCTGTCTGTACTGCAGATATACATACCTACACACACCCACATGCACAGACAGACACTCACTCACACTCTGTCTCTTGTGCAGACAGACTGAGTCGGGATGTTTCCTTCCTAGCTGTGGGGCCAGATGGTAGTGTATAAGGCTGGTCTGGTCTATGAGTGACCAGATAAACCACATGGACAAGTCTGGCATCACGCTACCTTCTGCACAGATGGCCCAAATCTGAGCAGGGATGCCATGAAACTGACCACAAGATCCTCATACAACCCACAAGAGGGACAGAGAGAGGAGAAATAGATTCAGTGCAACTGTAATGACTTTGTTCTTTGTGTCTCTGTCAGTTGTGAATATATCGTAGGGCCTGATCACAACATCTTATAAACTTTTGTTTTGTAAAAACTTCAGTTTAAAACATTCTTTATTGCCTGATATGATTGTTTTAAAACTCAGATAGCTGGAAATCCATAGTCTACGATAACAAATATAAATAACACTGCGTTAGGATGCTACAATACTTTAACATGGAAAAATTAGGGGTTTGAAGAGGTCACCGTAAGAAGAGGTCACCGTAAGACTGAAGTGCACAACCTGAATATCTGTTACAAGTTTTTATATCTGTGTTTAAACTAGACTTTCAGTCTAGCACAATCATAAAACTGCACATACCAGAAATGAGCATGTTGCGCACTAACAAACAAAGATTACTTATAGAGGAAAATCGGCCAGATGTGCAACTGGCAGGTTTTCATACGCTCTGGATTTAATGAACTTTATTAGAGTCTGTTTATCCAATTTCCCTGGGAACGTTAACAAATCCCCATGGGATCTGTTAGCATCAGGCTAGAGGGGGTTCACAATCAAACTGCTGTAGCTTAAAAAAATAATAATTTTTCTTTGCTTTGCTCAGTATGTGGTGGTTTCACTGTGTGCTGTGTGGTGACGTTATGCATGGTGATCATTTCTGCTAGTACAAAATTTTGAATGAGTGAGTATACATGCATTTAGCTTTCTAATACCTGCAGAAAGTCTGAGTTTGTTTCTATGCGTATGCTCTTTATTATAAAATATGACAAACAACTTCAATCATTTTAACGTTTAAAAGTGTGTTCTGATCCAAACTACCAGCTCTAAAACCTAGACTAAAATTATTTTCTGATCACTTAAACAGTGAATTCACCATTGGCACAGCTAGGTAGTCTAAGACTAGACTAATCCACGTCTGGGAAACCTTTTCTTAAACATTTACATTACCTTTAAGAAGAGTCGGATGACTCCTGTGGCTCTTTGTGAAATGAAGTACCAGAACGTCAGTTTACAGGTGGCACTGGACTCTTTCCACACAGAACTCCTCATGTGAGCTCTGTCCCCCTTTAAACCTATCGGAGTGGCTGTCATGTAAACAAAGTGGCCTGGTGAAGAGAGAGATAAATAGATAGATAGAAAGAGAGAGGGAGAGAGGGGGGAGTAACCAATTATTTTTAAAAATTTAATACTAATAAGCTGCTTTTTTACATACCTGGGATGCTTTAGAATTTGACAAAGTAAAAAAAAAATAAGAGGCATAAATAATTAAAGTATTTAGAGAAATGATTTAAAGCTGACATTTGAGGATGGTAACAGAGGGAGATGAGAATGGCAAATAGAGAAAGGTAGGGAGTTCTGAAGAGTGGGGGCAGCAACACTGAAAGAGTAATGCACAATGGGGCATAAGGATGTAAAAGAGGAGACAGGGCCAAGGCTTTAAACGTCAACAGCTGAATTTTATAGTGGATGCGTTCAGTAACTGGTAGCCAGTGCTGCTGATGAAGGACAAGAGTGATGCGGGCAGATTTTTTATTGGGAACTAAGAGTCTGGCAGTGGAGTTTTGAATGTACTGAAGAGGGCAAAGAGTTTTAGATGGTAACCCATAGGTAGATGTAAAACTCAGAATGTATACATTAATGTTGTTTAATGAATTCTGGACCAACACAAATGTGTCTCGTTAATCATGGAAACATCAACGAATATTATCAAAGAGAAATATCAATATTATTTAATATGAATTATTTAATTTAAAGTTAAAAAAACCCTATATCTATTCCAGTTCACCTCAAAAATAAAAGGCTACTAAGTCCTCTTTAAACTCTTATATACCATATACGATAACTGGTGCTGATAAAATGGACAGTAAGTGTAGATACAAGGTGGCTCTGTCTAATAAGGAGAATATATCATGTAAAGAGCACAAGTAAAGAAAGCACAGAATTGCCAAGCATTGATTGTGACAGTGACTCACAGGCATCCATGTTTCTGTCATAGCTGCCCTTTATAATGTCTGAACATTTGATGATGAATAGAACTTAAGACAGGTCTCATTATATTCATGAATATTAAAGCTAAGTACATCTTTCCTTCTTCTTATAGATTGGGGGGTGTGGTCTTGCAATGTTTGTTGGTGATTTGTTGGATAAAAAATATACTGTCACTCTCCAAAGAAAAACAAGTATCACCAGGAGAGGGCAAAAACTGCCTTTACTCTCAATATAAGTCAATGGAACCAGAAATCTTTACAAGCTACTTTGAAGCATTTCTATTAATCCATTCATCGTGAAATTCAATACAATGTAAACATTTGCTGGCTGTGTTCAAATAAGGTAGAAAAATAAAAATGTACAAAAATGAAGATGCATGTTTTTCTTCAGAGAGCACCAATAAGTAGTAGGTTACGGTGACTTTCTTGCTGGCCAAACAAAACGTCCTTATGGTACAGCTTTGGTGTGCGGGTCATACTTTGGGCAGCCCCACATGGTGAGTGTTGGCATGTAAAATGTGTGCATAATAAAAACAATGTTCTTACCATGTTCATTCATCAGAGTGTGATCATGTGGTGGTCTGATGTTCTGGGCGGAGCCTGTACCCAGCATCCAAATAAACTTGTCTGCTGTAGAACTTTTCCAGCCACAGCGTCCGTTTTCAAATGTGCAAGACGTCCCACAATCCTTCTCGTCAGAGTTATCGCCACAGTTATCAATAAAGTCACAGGACTGCTCCGGTTTATAACAGCCACTATTATCACAGGGAAGTAGGCCTTGTGCACAGGAGCCTGTGGACGCACACATACATACACACACACACACACACACACACACACACACACACACACACACACATAAACACAAACGCACAAGCATACAGAACTACACACGCATAGGTTAATGTATGCAGTACAGCTACCTTGTATCTACTTTCACTGTTTATTTCAAATGGTTTTGCTTGAGATACTCAGTCCAGTAGAGACTGAGGGGCAGAATTGCAGAATTGCAATTTACTAACCAGATGCAACAGGACTTCGGCACCTATAACAAACCTTAGTCAATCTGTATCACACACACAGTAAAACATCTCTATTATGTCAGTGTCACTGCAGCGATATGACTGATCCACCACCCAAATATTACCTGCTTTGTGGTGGTCCTGTGGGGGTTTTGATCACTGAGGATAAGGTTGAAAAAAACAACAACACCTCAATCTCCAATTACAGAACTACAAAGTACATATATCTATAGTTGTAGGTGGAATTTTGATCAGAGTTCTCTTTATAGGGAATATAACAAAAAATACGAATCCCAGCCTTTTTCTCTGTTACAAGGTGATGTCATCTCATAACACAATGTTTATTGCCCACCTACTGGCTAGATTGGCACGTCTTCACACAACACACAGAGATCTAAACAGGAAACATCCTGCTCCAGTGTAGCTTGTGAAGGTGGATCAAGTCTAGCAATTTGTGATTTTCAGGATGGGCCAGGAGGCGGGGATTAAAGAAACAGCAGGTCTAACAGAGCATTTCAGACAGAGGGTCATGCACTTTACTAGGCACAGCTACCTTCCATCTACAGCCACAGTCCAATTACTAGAATATATTTATATACTAGAATAGATTTACATAGTAGAGTAGATTTACTTACTTCTTTTATCCCATAACCCATTATTATGCTCATACTGTAGTCTGGAGTGTGTAAATCTACTCTCTAGTATACCCACAAAAATACATCAGCATAACAAGCCCACCTCTCACATACAACATCTACTAATTGGACTGTGGCTGTAGATGGAAGGTAGCTTTGTCTAATAAAGTGACCAATACGTGTACATGCATTAGAGGTTTATAACTCTTCTGTGTGTGTGTGTGTGTGTGTGTGTGTATGTGTGTGTGTGTGTGTGTATGTGAGTGTGTGTGTGTCTGTAGGGCATTAAAAGAGCGATGAGGCGTGAGGAAGAGAGGAGGTCTCTGTAATCACAGAAGAAAATAATGAATAAATCCTCTAATCCTTTCTTCCTTTGGCAAGCCAGAAGCCAGAAGGAATCTTTTTCAAAACACACCACAAATCCTTTTGTCGTTCTCTAATTTTTTTTCTCCTGCAAAATAGGCCATTACGCCCGAGATTAATAATGATGCAAACTAGAAGCCATGACTGTAACCATGCAGAACTGTACATTATACAATGTTCAGAATAACACTATGTTTAAAAGTAAAACCGTAGTCATCATGATTTTAAAGGAGTCATAGAACTGAAACCTGTATCTATATTGGTGTAGTTGAATAAACAGTAGTTTATGTAGCTCAATACGTACTACTGGCATTCCAAGAACCTCAAACAATGTTGATTCTCCTTCAGTTACAAACCCCACTTCTACAAAAGGAGAGTAAAGGAGAGTAAAACAAGCCAACTGCAAAGTCCTAGACTGTTACATAACAGTCTCCACTCATTAATATTTACACCCCAGAATTTACTTACGTCAGCTCAAGAAACAACCACAACAAAGCTAGAGGAATGGCGGACACCGTTTCTAAAGGAATGTCAGCAGACATGTTGATGTTCATTTTTAAATCCACCTTAAATGCTACAGCTTGTACAGGTAACCAGAGTACCATAAGTACTGCAGTATGGATTTATAAAGCAATACTTTAATTTGTTTTGAACATGTTATAAATGACACAAGATGACATACAATTTTAAGATATATGAGGCAAATGTTATAAGCCTGGCATGTAAGGTTGTAAGGGATTGACATAAGGGTGACATACATTAACATTGCCTTGATTTGAGGCACCGTTCTTAAGCAATGGAGTTTGAATAATCAGAGGCCTGTTGTTTTTTTTACTTTTTTGGTTGTTACATAAATTCTATTAAAGGTTAATGTTTATTGCTTCTCATGTTAAGTCATGAATTTGGAGATATGATGTTTTGTTCTAAATTTTGTATTTTTATTTTCTGTTATTATTGAATTATTATAATTTTTAAGGTTACATACTTTGCTAAGATAAACAAATAATATATGTTGATGTCATTTTCTAACCTCTGGTCAATCATGCTGGATGTTCTGCTCCTGTTTACATCAATAAAGGACAGAAACCCAATGAAAGGAGGAGTAAACTCAGCGATGGCTGACGTTTTTGGCAAATTACTAAAAAGAAGAGGCAACACGGGAGTTAACATTATTGCTTTCCATGCCTGGAGATCCACACTGTGACTTTCTGGTCATATGGTATTCACTGTTATTTAGGGTATTAATTTGACAGACTGCATCAACATAAATATTGCTCCTTTTAAATATTAAAATATGAATGATGGTCTTATTATAATATAAATACATTTTTATTCGGTTCTGTGGGCATGATGAACATACCGCATGCACATCCTACACAATAAGACGCACTGCCGTATCTGAATGACTGGAGGATACAGCAGAGGAGAACAGCAGTGGGTTGTGTGAAACATATCTTTTATCAGTGTAAATTTGGAAAGCCACACAGCTCCAATGGCTTCAGGACAAATTGAGAGTAATTAAAAGTTGGAGCCTATCCGCTGCGTATGTGTGATATGATGCTGATCAAACCCAAGGGGCTTCTAACACCCCAAGAATAGAGTTTGAATTAAGAATATGTCTTTGAATATTAACAATACAGGGCAGGCTTAACAATCAATCAATAAGCCTAAGACTAATTATTTAGTAATCGCTATACATTACTATTCAATAACTAGCGTGGTACATGCCTTAAACTAATATTTATGTAGTTATGAAAGTGAGAAACTGAAGTTCAGGTCCAGATACAGGCCCATACAGTACTGTGCAGAAGACCACCTTTCATTCATATTAAGGACATTCTGAAAAATACATAGGCCATAAGCCATGGTGTAGCCTGCCTTCGCAAGATGACGCTGAGTTTGGCATCTATATTATCTCCTCAAAAAATATATAACTTGTAAACAAAGTAAATTGATTCTTTAGCGAATACAGTCTGACGATCTTCCCCAAATTAAAGTTTAAACACCTGGACTACCCGCTGGGGGCTACACAGGCCAGTTTATTTCTCAACTTTGTTGCTCAGCAATGAGCCTTTAAGCACGGTGTCGTAACAATTCCGTAAACACAAACATCTTTTATGTGTTTATCTTTGTAAACTTGTAAATCGGTTATAACTTTTATCATTTACATGCTAATCACTCAGGTCTTCTCTGGATGATATTCTTTATTAATTTAACCTTCAATAAATTGTGTATACATTAATCATTCAGACTGTTCATATATCATTCAAAAGTAAATCAATCCTAATCATTCATATGATCATCAAATTAGCACCCATGAGATCGTGTTGGCAATCTACACATCGACAGACATGGCTATACAGTTTACCCTCATTCAAACATGGACCTGCTCTGTACAGCCTGATAAGTTGAGTCTACATTAAATATCAGAGGTAACTAGTTTCCTGAGTTTAAGTAACTAAAGCTGTATTTCTTTTAATTACAGACTTTTAGATCTGTGCACACAGGCGAGGTACGAAGCAGGAGCTGCAGTCATAGTCAGAGTAAAACGAGTCAGAGAATAACGTGCTCTAAAAAAGAAAAGTCCACAGCAATGTAACGGCTATGTAAAACCAACGTGTCAATCTGTGAAACTGAGTTCACAAGAAGGCACACGGTTTATTTACCAATTTATCACTTTTTTTCAAAAGCATTGTTTTATAAAGCAAGTTTATAAATAATTTATTCAGTGCCTTACAGTGAAACAGTGAATATTCTGAAATATACTGAACAGTATGTGTGATGTGTTTCAGTATGTGTGAGGTCTTTCAGTTTTTGATGGTATAAAATGCTGATACTAGGCTACTTCAGTTAGCTACCTAAGTTAAAAATGACAACGGTCCAAACCTTGGCCTGAGCAAATTTCCTCTGACTGGACCCCTTATTGAACTAATTAAATACCCCTGGACTAGTCATTAGACTTGGCAGCAGTTAGGGGGCAGTCATGGGCTGGAGGTTACAGAACCAGGCTTATGACCAGAAGGTCGCCGGTCCAATCCCATGAAACGACAGGACACGACTGAAGAGCCCTTGAGCGAGGCACCTAACCCCTGACTGCTCCCGGGGCGCTGTGGTAGGGCTGCCCACCACTCAGGGCAAGTGTATTCACTGCCCCCTAGAGTGTCTGTTCACTAGTGTGTGTGTGTATATATGTGTTTCACTGCACGGATGGGTTAAATGCGGAGCTCTTGAAGTTCTCTTTGGGATCAATAATCAATCTATCTAAAGTCCTGTTGCAACCAAGCTGACTATTCAGCAGAGACACTAAACGCATTCACGGTTAGGAGTCCTAAAGACCTACACCTAAGTGCTAAAGTTGTATTAATCCAGATATATCATGTGAATGGGTTGTTTATTTGAAAACAACATATAAAGGAAAAAAGAGTTAATGAACAGACATAAACAGATATTCCTACCGAGCTAGGAATTCTAAGGAACTCCGCCCCCAGTTTTCTTCTTTTGAGTTTGCACTACTCACTAAAATAAGTACACTTAAAATTTGCTTGCATTAAGTGATAGCAACCAATTACAAGAAATTAAGTAAATATAATTTAATAATTCAAGTACAGATAACATCAGGGCTTTCAGTGTAGATACAGACATATGCGCCCACACATACACACACACATACACACACAAACCAGAGGCTTAGTGCTGTAGGGGACCACACACATAGAGCAAGCCACTGAATTACACACCGATACTCTTGAGAAAAACACATGGTAAGCTCCTGCTACAACAGGAACATTTATTCCCTCCTCTCACACCCCACAGTCTCGACAATCAATATAAAAAACTTCAACATCTCACCCCTGTCTCTATTGCCCCTACACTCATTCTGCAGCTCTCTCTCTGAGGAGCCCATGTGTAAATAACTGAAGGGATTCACAAGGGCCGCCTTTGTTTTGCACAGAAACCCATGTAGAACAGCAAGTCATGCAAGACAGGCGCAGAGGGATCTCATAAATATAAAAACACACACTTAAAAAGAAAGCATTCATCCACCGGAATCAACAGAGGAAAACAAGCAAATTATTTTAATCACAGTATCTCTGCAAGCGTGTAGAACAACAAAGCCGAGCGAAGCAATATCTGCGCGTTATTTCCATCCCAATAATTCTTAACTAAAAGACGCAGCATGTTTTATTTAAAAGAGTGTGGCAGGTTCCCTTATTTGCATAGAAATAATCAGGACGTATGGACGAACCATAGACACTGCTTCATGAAATACCATTTCCAGAAAATAATATGTCCTTATTTCCAGCAGCTGCTGAAAATGAAAGGCCAGGCGTGTTGTATAATCTGGTTGTGTTACTTCGCTGTTGCAGATGAGATGCATCTCGGGGGCAAAACCTACTAAAGACAACCCATCAATACTGAATGCAGATGGGGAGACCAGGCCAATCCCAGGGAGGCAGAGGCAGAGAGAGAGAGAGAGAGAGAGAGAGAGAGAGAGAGAGAGAGAGAGAGAGAGAGAGAGAGAGAGAGAGAGAGAGGAAGAGATACAGAGAGAGAATAGTGAGTGAGTAGTGAGTGAATGTATTTGTAATATAATCAGACTGTCACAAAATATGACTTTGTGTTTTGACTGTATTAACCAGCTGGAGCTGTTTTAATAAAGTCTTGAGTGATGAAGCTAAAAATATGAGAAACATGGAGACACTAGAGACATCCACAGAGGAGTGGGAGAAACATTATAAGACACCATAGTGGTGTGGGAAAAGTGAGATAACCAGGCAATAATGCAATATAGGAATAAATTCTTATAATCAGCAACAGCAGAACGGAAGTGCGTCTGAAATAGACCACATAATTTTATTTGCCAATTCTGTTTCTTTTAGTAAATGTAATAAATTGTAAATATGTTAAAGTAATGTAAATTTGGTAGTTAACTGCTAACCACCGATCAGCCGCATTTACTCATTTGTAATAAGAACAGGCCGATAAAGAACAGGACTGAATTAAGGGCAAGTTAAGCTATTGTTTAAAACTAATGCTAATGTAACAGACAGTAATCATAATACAGTAAAGATCAACCTGAGCCCAGCAGCTAACCTGTTAAGACCATGCAGTCACTGAGAGAAAGAGCAGCATAGTCACTGAGAGAGAGAGAGCAGCACAGTCACTGAGGGAGAGAGAGCAGCACAGTCACTGAGGGAGAGAGAGCAGCACAGTCACTGAGGGAGAGAGAGCAGCACAGTCACTGAGGGAGAGAGAGCAGCACAGTCACTGAGGGAGAAACAGCAGCATAGTCACTGAGGGAGAGAGAGCAGCACAGTCACTGAGGGAGAGAGAGCAGCACAGTCACTGAGGGAGAAACAGCAGCATAGTTACTGAGGGAGAGAGAGCAGCACAGTCACTGAGGGAGAGAGAGCAGCACAGTCACTGAGGGAGAAACAGCAGCATAGTCACTGAGGGAGAAACAGCAGCATAGTAACTGAGGGAGAGAGAGCAGCACAGTCACTGAGGGAGAGAGAGCAGCACAGTCACTGAGGGAGAGAGAGCAGCACAGTCACTGAGGGAGAAACAGCAGCATAGTCACTGAGAGAGAGAGAGCAGCACAGTCACTGCAGCAGAGAGAGCATCGAAGTTACTGAGGGACAGAGAGCAGTGCCGTCACTTAGAAACTAAGAGCAGCACAATCACTGAGGGAGAGAGAGCATCACAGTCACTTAGGGTCAGACAGAAGCACAGTCACTCAGGGACAGAGAGCAGCACAGTCACTAAGAGGGAGAGGGCAGCACAGTCAGTCAGTGACAGAGGGCTTAGGAGTAACCAAAGAAACCCTAGGAGTAACCAGGGAAACCCTAGGAGTTACCAGGGTACACACAATGACGTTGTTATGCGTCTTTATTAGCATGATGTAAACATCCATCAACTGATTTGAAACACAATAACAACAGGCACCACAACTTCATTGAACAAGCATCATTAAACAGTCCATTAACGTGCTAAACGTGTCACATGAGAGGCTGAACGTTTTTTATATTTTAGTTTCCTGAGCCACAGAAACAAATTTGAGTTTCCCAAAGCTAATGTTTCTGTACCAACCGTTAACATCAAAATTAACTATTAACCAGCCAACAGCTGTTTAAAGGCTGCTTGTGCCAGCATTTCTTCTTCTTTAGCCGACTGTTACTGTGATGTATGTTACTACAATATTTCTTTCCTTACTTAATGTCCCCTAATGTTACACAGAGCAGCTCAGGTTCATCTGAGATCTAAAGAATACATTTGAAATAAATCAGCGCAGATGCAGCTCATATTAAACGTCTTGTGGAACAGGAATCATTACGGCTACTCATCCAGTAATACTCAGTAGCTTAACATATACATAACATATATATATAAATATATAAACAGAAGAAACATACACACTGAGGGAACACTGAGTACACCTCCTTGTTTCTACACTCACTGTCCATTTCATCAACTCACTTTGTAGCACTTTTTAGTTCTACAACTACAGACTGCAGTCTATGTGTTTCTCTTTGTAATTTTTTATCCCCTTTCATCATGTTCTTCAGGGCCCCCACAGGACCACCATTATCTGGGTGGTGGATCATTCTCAGCACTGCAGTGGCACTGACATGGTGGTGTGTTAGTGTCTGTTGCACTAATGACAGTTTTTAGACACTGTGTTAGCTCACTGTACACTCTAACACACACTCCTACTTTGTTGGTCCACCCAACAAACTGCTGCAGTCTGTGTTGGTCATCATTTAGTCCTTCATCAGTGGTCACATGACGCTGCCCACAGGACACTGTCTGGATAGTTTTTGTTGGTGGACTACACTCAGCAGTAACACAGTAACACAGAGGTCTTTAACTGATCCACTGATGTCTGATCCACTCACACCAGCACAACACACACTAACACACCATCACCACATCAGTGTCACTGTAAATCATTGTGGCCCTTCAAAGGTTGATAGAATTTTAGCGTAGAATAAGATAAATAGGAGAAACAGGAAGATGTCTTGTCTGTAAAGGCAAGTCATTTGTTAAAGTAATGCATACCAGAGGGCAGAGGAGGGGGGACGTCCAGTCTGGCATTTTTCACAAGAAGACATCCAGGTGAGAAAGTGATGTCATCGAGGCAGATGTCACCTTTTCCGTTCCGGCCCACCTTGCCCTCAATCATGACCTGGAAGTGCTCGGTAGAGGACAGGGGCACTTCCTGGCGGATCCAGTAGTTGCCTTGATGTCCGCTGAGGCCGTGCAGGAGCGAGCGGGAGGACTTTGTGGTCATATACACATTTAAAGAGCCACTGCCATTGCCGGACATATGCAGGTAAAACACCATCTACAACCCAGAGAAACATCCACCGTCTTAGAAAACCATACTCACATCATGAGCTTCGACAGAAAGATAAACATAAACACAAGTCTGCTGTGCACAATTCAGCACCCTCTATCTCACTGGTCAGTTTCTGACCACAGGTCTGCCTTTGATCAGATATTATTTGGGTGGTCAAGCATTCTTAGCAAAACAGTGTTATTGACATGGTAGTGTGTGCTGTGCTGAGCGTATCAACTGAGTAGCTTGACCGACAGCTTTAATGAGCAGCTTGATTGACAGTACTCCTATCCCGCTCTGCCAGTCACATGCAACTAAAATCATTATCCAGCTTTTATGTGATACAGACTGGGTGAAAAAAAGGCTTCAGATAAGGAGACATTCAGATAGATGAATAAATGAATTGCACATAAATAAACAGACGAACAGACATAGAGACAGGTGGGCAAAGCAATGTGTGAAAGAAGCGAGTAAAGGGGCAGCAGGCAGCTACAGACAGCTACCTAGCATTAGCTAGGTATGTATATATATATATATATATATATATATATATATATATATATATATATGATAGTTATATATATAATGAATATATATTATGAATTCATTATATATATAATGAATAGTTAGTTTGCCAACTTAGTAATGCAGAGAAGAAGAACAGTTATATACTAGCTCTCTCACAACATAACCAGTCTTTCTATCTTCTCTCGCTCTCAGTAACTGCCCCCCCATTAGCATCTGAGGTATTACTACTGTAAGTGGTCTGAGGAAGGACAACAAGCTGGCAGCTGCTGATCATCTTTATTTCTCTCTCTCTCTCTCTCTCTCTCTCTCTTTTTTCTCTCTCCCTCTCTCTCTCTCTAAAGACCACCGCACACCAGACACTCCCACTTGGGTGCATGAACATTGGATGGGTGTCTGCGTGTCTGCCTGCCCAGCTGAATGGATCTTCACTGAATCATGCAGTTGTTTGAATGGACTTCTGTATGTACACACACATCCATGCCAACCTTAACAGTCATTCTATGCATGACTAATCCCCTGTTTTATTTTCTTCTCATACCATACATATCCCTTCTCTTTCTCTCTCACTCTCTTCGTTTGACAGAGTGATTGATAGGTGTAACATAGCGAAGTTAAGAAGGGCAGTCAGGCTCAGGGGTTGATTGATGTGATCCAGTATCACACAGACAGCTGCTGACACCCCTCTGAGCCTGCCACCATCAAAACTGCAGCGTGTGCTGCCAAACCACTACCTTATATTACCAGCCACATAACCACCTATATATCCGTCTAACTAATAACACGCCAGGAAGCTTTATACTGCGGTAAAATTGCTGTTAAAGAGGGAAAAACCCAAAAGTAATAATAAATACTAATAACAAATTTACTGAAAATCAACTAATTAAAATCAGACACGGCAATTTTACACTTTTTTGCACACTTTTTTCAGCCAAAGCTATCCCCCTTAACCTCTCCGCCACAAAACAGTCATTCACCTTGCACTCCCTGCTGTGATAGCTGAACACTGGTCCAGAGATTCGGGCCGTGTCTCCTGCGACATGGGGAAAGGAGCTCTCCAGGTACAGGTAGTGTCCCGAAGAGTTGCGCAGCGTGTGGTCAGTGGATGGACCGGTACCCAAAGTGGAGGTTCTTCCTGTAATAATTTGCCAATCAAAATTATCATTCTTCAGCTGTCTCCAGGAGCAAAGGTCAAATTCGAAATTGCAGCGGCCACCTATGCCCTCTGGTGAAAGACCACACGCACACACAGACACACACCAGAAAGCTGTGTTATTAGCAGGAACATATGCGGCAAAAACAAAACGCAATTTGTGTATGTTCTCCTATTGATACTGTGTAGCTTCTCACTGCAGATGTAGTGGTTCTCGTCTGAAGCGTCTCCACAGTGGTCAATGAAATCACACAGGTTTTCTTTAGGGATGCAGTGACCATTAGCACAAGCAAACTCATCCTTTTTGCAGGGAAGGCCAGAGATGATGGGCGGGGCACAGTCTACAAACGCAATGTCATCTACCACCACATCGCCCATGTAGCTAACACCTCGCTTAGCACGCAGGATCACCTGTGAGAAATACAGACATATACACACAAAGTTACACTCATTTTAATTGAGGGCCTGACCAAGCTGGTGGTGCTCTGACCGAGTCACACCATTTATGAGCACTGCCAACTTTTAAGAGAGTGTAAAATAGATATATTAACATACTCCAATATTAACATTAACATTCACATAACATTCATCAATGTAAAACCCCATTTAGTACATTTTGTATTTAAAAAAAAAACATTTGCAATTCACAGGTCAACCCTAAAAACACAGTTCTCACAGCTGAACATATAATCCTGGGGGGTGTTTTGCTATTTAATGCAAAAGGAACCTTGTTTGGACACATGGGATGATAAAGAAGGAAAATCATGTGGACATTCTAATGGAAAATGTGAAGATTCCTGACTTTGGGTCACAACTGGGTCTTCTAGCAAAACAGTGACCTGAAGCACACATCCAGGTTGGTCCAAAACCTTGAAGGACACCACAGTCAAGGTCCAGGAGTGGCCCTCTCACAGCCCAAGTTTCAATCCTATTGAGAATCTATGGCAGAACTTCAAAGTTAAGGTCCATGCTTAAAATACTTGAGCTGAAACAATTTATGATGGAGGAATAGGCTAAGAAGAGGCAGGTGCCAGAACCTTGTTAGGAACAACAGTAAACAGTTTCTGTCAGAAAGGTCACACTATTGATTATTAATTCTGACAGGGCTAATCAATTTGGCCTGACATTTTTGTCCTTGCATCAGTAAAACATCTATATCAAACACTGTGGATACTTAATTTTAGTTGTTTTGGATGTGATTACACTAAATACTGGGCATTTCACTGAAACAGCTCAGGGTTTTGTTGGATTTCATAAAGGGGGCTTATAAGTTTTACTCTAGTTGTATATATACATCCAATTACTGTACATGGTATATTAGTATTATTACCAAAATCCAGTCATGCAGTATAACCACCAGAAAGAGTGAGTGAAAGAGATAGGGCTAGAGAGAGAGGGAGTAGACTGTGAAGTGGACGAGCGTAGCAGTGGAGTGGAGAAGAAGGAGCTAAACGGGCATTAAGAGCATGATAGTGAGCAGAGAGAGAACACTTCAGCCTACAGGGAGCCACTGAAGGGCACTTCAAAGCTAAGCACTGAAGAGAGGAAGAGAGGAAGAGAGAGGGAATCTTACAGTGTGTGAGTTGGCGGATACACTGTGTGTGTGTGTGTGTGTGTGTGTAGGTGGGGGGGCTTCTATGTGTGTTGATAAATGTTAATGATGTGGAGAGAAGGAGCAGATGGAGAAAGGTCGTGATATTTCTGAATAGAGATCTACAGATAGATCAGGAGCTGCTCTAATCAGCTAACATTTGAGCTTTGGTTCTCACACTCACACACACTCACACTCATACACACCTAAAAAGACAAGAATTCTCTGAACCACTGGAACCTTCTTCCTTTCTGTGTGTCAGCGCTTGATTAAATCAATGTGAGTATACATTTACAACCATCATTTATAAGAACCTAGAACATATAAGAATCTACATATTTATAGAATTCATGATAACTGGTACATGTATAAAATGCTCAAATATCAGCCAATTTTTGTGGAGGGCACTGTAATATTTACAATAGCCTATAATCTATAATGACCAGAACATTTATAACCTTTATATATCTAAAATCTAAAGCATAATAACCTCGACATTTCTATAATTATATAATTAATAGCACCTAAAATTAACTTTTTCAGTCATTTGTATAACTATATAACTTTATATCCCTAGTTCAAACATATGACATTGTAAACAGTTGATTGGAATGTTTTAAAAATGATTAGAGTATCTTGGAGGAACTTATTTAAAGTTCAGATATCTGGTCTGGTATGCTCTTTGTTATTGAAGTGGTTGGTGTATCGTCAGGCATAGATCAAAAGAGCTCTCTAAGTCTTCCATAAAGAAAGTTGTTGTGAGTCTGGGAAGGGATTTGAAGTGTTTTCAACATATTGGAAATCAATTACTCTGATGTCTGTAAAAGTATCTACAAGTCCTTTACATTTAAAACCACTTTTAAATTCTCCAGACCAGGCTGCCCCTGCAAGTTTAACCAGACTAAGGTTTTCATGTCTAGCATTGCTTTGTTGCTGTAGAACCTGGCCATCTCACCATCCGAATTGACTCTGAATTATCTTTCATACTTTTCTGGATTCTCTTTTATTCTTTTCATTTCATATCAACGCTAAAGACATGGACCTTGCAAGAGGATAATGATCCCAAACATACATATGAATCCACCAACGAATGGCTTAAGGGAGAAAAGGATGGTGGTCTAATCAAAACCCAGATCTAAATCTCATTTAAATGCTGGTTGGGGGATTTGAAACAGGAGGGATGTACAAACATTTCTTCCAGTAGATCGCAGAAACTGGGCAGTTACAGGAAATCTACATAAAATTGTTTTTAAGCAAAAATGGGTCATACTAGTTATTATACAGTGGTGTACTCACTTTTTTAAATGGCTAAATTGATATCGCTGTTAAATTAAATTATTTAAAAATAAATCAAATAGATTGTGACAAAGGTAAATTACCAATGTTTTTGTTTTTCTATTACATACCATCTATGCATATTATTCAACTTATAATAACATTTAATAATCCAAGTTCACAAAAACTTAATAGTTCTATATAGTTTATCCTTTTAAAAATCCATACACTTTAGTAACAGGTTAATATATAGAATTTACAGGGCCATTAATTCTATAATGCCTATGACTTGTACAATTGCATAATTTATAAGAACCAATAACATATTTAGTCATGTACATTTCTATCATTTTAATAGCCTATGACCTGTAATAGTATGTTGATTCATAGAACTTACAATAGCCTCTAACATATAACACCTATGTACATCATTTATAAAGACCTACAGTGACTATAAACAGTATTAACACTGCACAACATATTTAATGTTTCTAAATTATTACTGCCGCAGCCCATTGATAAGAGACAAATGTCCCATGATTGAAATGATGATAAAAATGTTACAGATGACTAGCATGGAGTCAAGGAGTTGCAAATTATTATTATATTATAAATACACCTGCATGTGGAAAGTCCAGCTCTTTGTGGTTCAGAATCTTGGCATATCCTTCAATAAGAAGATAACACAACATCCCAAGCAACTTTATTTCCAAAACACTGAATATTCCTTGGAATACAGTTAAATAAATCATAACGCATGGAGTATGGAACAGCTACAAATCTGCCAAGAACAGCCTGTGCACATTGCACATTGATCGAGCAAGGAGCAGACTAGTAAAGAGGCCATGAAGAGACAGACCTATGACAAGCCTAAAAGAGCTACAAGCCTCAGTGGGAGAGACATATAACTGTTGCCTGGGTGCTTTATGCGCCACAGCTTTATAGGAGGGTGGCAAAAAAGAAAGCAGTTAAATAAAATTCATATGATCTCTTGGTTTGAGTTTATATACAAGATGATACTAAAATTGAGCTGTTTGGATGTGCGGCTAAACACTGCATATCATTAACAAACCATCCCCTATGTGAAGCATGGTGGTGACAGCATCATGCTGGGGGCGTGCTTCTCTGCAGCAGGCCTTGGAGGGTTTGTGAGGGTAGTGGGTGGAAGGAATGCAGCACAACTTTGGAGGAAAACTTCATGTAGTCTGTAAGAAACCTTTGACATGACAATGACAAACAAAGCAATGCCTAAATCCTCCAGAGGACAGCCACAAAATATTGTATCCCCAAAACATGCATTACATTTAATATAAGTCAGTGCAACCAGACCTATGGTCAGTATTTTATATATTTTATATTTTATATAATTTTATAATTTATTTATTATAATTATACTATTTTTTAATAAAGAAGATAGAAGGTTTTGTTTCAAAAGTACTGCTATGGATAATACTCCCAACATACTGTACACCTACAAATTCCACTGGCTTTTAGGAGACTTATATTTTATAAGCTTGGATGCATCTGCAGTTTGACTGAATTTTTTATCAGATGACAGAGATTACACATACGCTTACAAACAGCCTATGATATGCACCAGGGTCCTCTTTATGGGATTGTTAGTATGCCCCTCGAGAGGATGCATTTAATGCCTTTAAAGTGCCCACTCATGCTGCCATAACCAATTTACCCCCTCACCAAAGAGTCACCCAACAACCCTGCCAGATCAGTTTCTTTACAGGGATACATTAGCTTTAACTTGATTCTGGAAATGTCACTGATCAGTTGCTGTGCTCTGACACAGCTGCACTGCCAATGCTGAAGTCTCTTCACAACCTTTCATCCTGAAGGTACCTGTCAGTGTCATTAGCACACACCCTCAGTGACATTAGAGATCATACTCCTTACTGCTAGAGGTTGCTGAAAAGGCTTTTCAGCAGTCTTAAGTCAGGGCTGTACAATGCAACGACAGTAGGAGAAAAAAACAAATACAAAGATCACAGTCACACGTGTGCAGTAGATGCATACATCTTCAAGTCCGAGCACCTGGACATGGAAATGTTAGTCAGTCATTTAACTGTATATGAGCTGTTCTAACAATACAACATGTACAATGTCTAAAAACTTTTCCCCACTACCAGAAACATTTCCTCAGCATGTTAATGCATGTTAACTTCTGGGGTAGTTGTAGTACATGAGGTAACCCAACACAGATCCAGATGTTTGTAAATAAATAAAGGTATGATGTACCAAATGCCTAAAATTTGTTTAGTTTGGGGCTATAGTGTCATACTTGTCTTCCCAATACACTTCTCTTGAGCTGAAGCACCACCTTCTGCATTTACTGTCATTGCTTTCTTTAGCCTATATACCACATGTAGCCTGTTTTTTAAAAGTTGATTAAAATCAAATATTAAACAACACCAAGTCTTTAGGAAATTAATTATCAAATTTGTTTCTTCAACCAAATGCTATTGGTGGAAAATGATGCTACTTGAGTGCCAATGGGGCCCCTTTGTGGGGAATTTGAATTACTGTGGAGAAAATGAATTGTCTGCACTTTATATACAATCTGGGGAAAAAATTATTTAACAAACTTTTATTGCACCAGTGCTAAATCGCAAAACATGGCTTATTCCATTATTAAACCACATTTGAACCACATTCTAATACAAATTACATGCTTTTCAACTATTTTTGCTACAAGCTGCTACACCATAGTCACTGTCACCATAGCACTGCTGTAGCAGTCTACTGCTAAACCATCAGTGCTCAGTTAATGAATAAAAAAAAGTGAGAAAAATGTAATATTTTAGTATGAATAAAGGAAGAATCCTTTTTATTCTTCTTTTTTTCTGTAAGCACTATGAAATCATTTGGACAGACCTGGAAATTGCGCCGAATCCCGATGAACACCTTGCCACGCATCCAGCGAGTGCCTTGGTTACCAGTTTCTGACCATATTTCATGTGTGACATTAGCAGACATGATAAAAACCTACAATAACATAACAGACAAGCCAATGATTGCACAAGATTACAATAAGGAAATGTCTTGTGACATTCATTTCAGTTGCTATAAAACATTATAAACATAGATAGAGTTGACAGAACAGACAGGAATACGAAGGTGAGCATATATGAGGAGCCATTTCTGAATGCTTTCACCTGCAGTGTCCCCACAGTGAAGCCACTCATGTAGTACCAGAACTCCATGGCGCACTTAGGCCCACTGGCAGTGATAAGTGGAGTCATGAGATCGGAGGTGTGGCCATATCCTCCGTTAGAGCTGTCCGCATACACATACCAACCTTCAGCAGTGGCTCTGCATTAACACACACACACAATAACATAAAGGGATGGGGTGTGTTTTAGGATGCGGTGGGGCAAAAAAGGGTAGGATGAGGTGGGTTAGGGTGGATTTAGGTGTTGTGAGGTAGGGTAAGGTGTTATTTACATGTCTCAAGACTCATGGAAGACACGCAACAAGACGCTTCTTGAACAGCGAACTCTCTCGCTGTCGTCAAATGCAGACCGAAGACCTATCTCTTTGTAAAGCTCTTATAAACACTAATCTACTAAAGTATTGGTATAAACTGTAATTGCACTTTATCTTCTAGGAACACTGGCTAAGTACTCCACTTATACTGTATGTACTCTTGTATTTATTCTCTTCTCTGTAGGTGTTCCAGTCTTGCTCTGTGTCTAATCTTATATTTTGTTGTCTTTTTTTCTAGGTATCAGCACTGGCACTTGTTTATGGCAATGTTTGAGCTTGAGTTGTTTTGACTTAAACCTGTTTGTACTAGATAGAGATACATATTCTAACCGAACACTAGGCACTTTTGTAAGTCGCTCTGGAGAAGAGCGTCTGCTAAATTCCATAAATGTAAATTTGGTGCTGCAAGGTGCTGTATGGTAGGGTGGGGTGGAGAAGGATAGAATAATATGAATCAAAATTGTGTGGGTTATGGTGGGATGGGGTGATGAGTAAGGTGGATGTAGAGTCCATTAATAGTAGTACAGTCAAAATAGGGGTACAGTACTGTAGTTTGTAACACATCTGCTCATGCTCTAAGATAGACAAGCTCTCTTCACTGTATCAAGAAGAGCCCTTTGCCTATCTCTGTATAGGTCAACTGTAAGTTGCTCTGGATAAGAGCTTCTGCAGAAAGCTGAATACATAATAATAAATAATTATGTTTTTAGGTGTATTTACTGATTAATAACACATCTCACCCTGTCTTCAACATGTATTTTAACATACTGCAACACATAAACACCCGCTTACTTACAGTGTATGGTCATTAACAGGCCGATGAAATTGCTCTCCGGGGTACATAGTATCTCCCTGACCTGTTTGCCATTGGAATGCATGCAGTGGCACTGGAGGGGCGGGGCTAGCCAGATCCCACCCACATAACGTACCCTCCTCAAAATCACACCGCTCCATCACTAGAGTCGAGAAGAAGAGAGAGAATGGGAGGGCTTTGGTGATGGACTGATGGAAGGATGGATAGATTGGTGGCTGGAAACCAAGATTAATAGTATAAACTCAAACATACCACAGTCTTTTTCATCAGAGCCATTAGTGCAGTCCAGCCTGAAATCACACACCTGACTGTAGTTTACACACTCTCTGTAAGACCCACACGCAAACTGGCCCAACGGGCAGCTGTGAGGGAGCACTGGGGAAAGAGTCTGGGGAGGTGCTGCTGTGCTGGACTCCCCTGAGGGGAGTGAACCTACACAGACACACAAACACACAGTGTGTGGGAGATAAGCAACCGAAATTTATACAAACAAACACACCGAGACTCATAGCACTGTCAAGGGCTTCTATTCAAGAATCATTCTGTGCTATATTAAAATCCATTCATTTTCACATTCTACACTGTTTTGTATTTTATTTTTTCCCAGGCACTCATTTATTAGTATAAAAAATCTAAGAGCAACAGACAATCAGTCACAAAACCCACAGCGCAGAGGTGCCAAGTGCTGAAACAAATAGGGCATAAAATAGCCTTTGTTGCATTATTTATATAGAGTTCAAATGCTGCCTCTGAAAGCAACATCAGACAAAAAGGAAATGGGTTTTCATGACTGAGCAGCTGCACACAAGCCTAAGATCTCTATGTGCAATGCAAAGTGTCAGCTGGAGCGGCACCAATAGACTCTGGAGCAGAGGAACCATGTTCTCTGGAGTGCTGACCACAAAGTTTGGTGGAGGAAGGATAATGATCAGGGGTGTTTTTCAGGTTTTAGGCTTGACCCTTTAGTTCCAATAAGGGAAGATGTTAATGCCACAGCATACAAAACATGTTAGACACAATGTGATAAATTTGGTGTGGAGGAACTCCACTGGCCTTCACAGAGCCCTGACCTCAGCCTCACTAAAGAAGTTAGCGATAATTTGGAACAACGATTGCAAGGCCTTCTTATCCAACATCACTGCATGACTTAAAAGCTACAATTTGTGTTCAATGCGTTTCCTTTTCTTATGTTAAAATTAGCTGGAGGATCTGAAACCTTTAAATGTGACAAAAACTGAAGAAATTGGGGAAAATAGTTTTTTACAGCACTATAAATAACCTCTGTTCTGATTTACTGTCCTATGCTGTGCATCTTTAAAAAGAAATGTTGAGAAACAACAGGAACAGTGGAATCCACAGTATTGATCTCACTTCAATAACAGACTGCAGTAACAATGCTCCTTATCACTTCAGGGGTGAACAGGTAGAGCTAAATAGCTAAAGTCGTAATGGATGGTCATATGACACCACAGCCATGATGAATAGGGTTTATTTGCAGTTTGGTGTCCATATGTTGACATGTAAGTTTAGGAAAGTGAACAATACATTTTAACAATTGAACAATGTCATTTGAAAAAAGAGTTTTATCACTTTTATTTGAAGAAATTCAGTTTAATAATGCCATGGGCCATTTCAGTTGTTTCAGTTTATCACACTTACCTTCATATGGCTCACAGCCTAAGAAGGACAGATCATCGATGGCAATATCCCCTGTGAAGTCATCTCCTACCGTGCCCTCCACTAGAATCTGAGAGAGAGCGGGAGGACAAAGTAGAGGTCAAGAGATGGGGGTGAAAAGAGAGTAAAATCACTCAACTAGGAATTTTTCAAGGTGCCATGGCTGCATTTTTAGTGTGTGTGTGTGTGTGTGTGTGTGTGAGTGCACACTTAATGAACTAGTGGTGAAAGTTTTACAGCTCTAGGGTAGAGGGCTCAGTATTGCTGATAGCAGACACCACCAAGGTTATAGTGCTTTAGAGAACATCTGATTACAGTTATCAGCTGAATGACAGGGCTCAGAGAGAGTGTGTGTGTGTGTGTGTACACTGCTGTGTCTTGCTAATAAGATGTTGTCAATTCAAAGCAGTGAAACAAGTCTACAAAAGCTGTAATAAAACCCAGAAGAATAATGTACACCTTAGGGACGTGGGCCCTTGTCTAGGCTTGGCATACTTTGTTTTATAATCAAGGATAAGCAAATAAAATGAGGAACAATTTCTTTTTTTTTCTGCAGCAGATTAAAAATATGCAGTGATAATAGTTTTACATGTTTATAGTTATAAAGGTTTATACACACTTCCCATTTTCCAATATATATATATATATATATATATATATATATATATATATATATATATATATATATATATATAAAGAGAGATTATGTATTCTTTACTTATTTATTTATTTATTTATAAATTCAATGAAATTATTATTAAGATGCCTGTGTACCATTCTGCAGAGATATCAACTGAACTTGGCATGCTAACCAGCTAACCCAAGCCCGCGCTGTCTTGTAATGCCACTTTGTACCTCAAGACACACTAGTGAGTAACTACAGCATGGAGTCTGCCATAAGTCCAACATGGGAAGATAAAGAATTGACTTGTTCTAACCTTTTTTTCAGTTATGTTAAAGGTTCTGCTCTAACAGGTAGCCAATAAAAGGAAGTATTTGAGAAGTGCCCATTCCTGGCAAGAAACCACGTGAACAAAAGTAGTTATAGAAACAGCAGCAAAACAAGAGTTGGCATTGTCACTTTCCACCACTGTCAGTAAAGGGATTAAGTTTAATGCTAAACTTGCAACATTTCTTCTGGACTGGTAAGTAAACAGTTGGCAATGCTAACATTGAGAAGGAGGGACAGTACATTTCCTTGTTTCCTTTAATGGTGTGAAACTTTCTAGTGATAAGGGTTGCGCCTTCTAACAAATTGCTCAGTTAGGTTTGATATGAGTTTAGGAATGTGTTGAAAGATTCACTGTAAAACTGCAAAGAAATATTATGAAAGTAGAGATGGCTCCACTGTAGTAGGTATCTGTATCAGAATGATATCAGTAGGAAATGCTGAAATGGGTACTGACCTGTGGTAGTAGAGCATAATGGTAACTTGATCATCTTAAATAAAACAACATGCAACAAACAGTCAAGGTTACAGATGTACCTGTTAAGTTTACTCTAACCTGATCTGCAGGTTTATATGTTTATCCACATTCCACCCAACTTTACTAGTGTCCTCAAGAGCCCACAGAACTGAACAATAAAGAAAGAGACTGCTGTGTGAACATGGAGGTGTGGGACTGGGGGTGTCACCTGGAATGGCCGTGCACTATTGAGGTACAGCGTCTTTCTGCGCCAAAGGTTGCCCTGTTCGCCGGAGCGAACCCACAGCATCTGGCCTCGGCCCTCGCTCTTGGTGCGGATATAGACAGCCAGACGGAAGACGTGCTGGCCCAGCATGTGGTAGTGAAACCGGAAGACACATGGAGGCCCAGGGTCACGACCGCTAAAGTAAGTGGGCTGGAAGGGTCGGCTTATGAGGACGGCTGTGTCTTTAAACTCTTGAGGAGCGGACGACTCGATGTACAGGTAATGTCCATTTACACTACCCAGTGTGTGGTCCTTGAAGGGGCCTGTGCTGGGACTCGGTGTGGGGCCCTTGTTGTGGCTCCAGTCAAAAATGTCTCCTTCTTTATCCTGAGTCCAGCTGCATAAACCTTCTTCAAAATCACACATCAGCTCTGGGGCTGGTGGGAGAGAAAAAGTGTGAATCATAACATGCAATTCAAAACCAGGTGTGCATTTTTCCAGCTTGGTCAAGTTTCCCGGTCGGACCCTATCCCAGCTGGGCCACAATATCTGTAGGGTTTTTAATATATAATGAACTATTCAGCTCTTGAGTTTACAGTAAACCTCTGAATGTTATGATTACGAAAGCTTGCTTGCAAGTTCACCTAGTACTGCATCTTGGTCATCTCTTCATTCTTTGAATCCCAAATTAATCTAATCTCTATGAAAATGTATGTGCCATCTAGAGGCGGTAATCCCTCTTGGGTAGGTCACCACAACAGCAGGTTAGGAAAAAAGAAGAAAAACAGTGGCATGTGCAGCCATTTAAACAGCTCTTTCCTATACCAGCCAAAAACTCATTATAGTGTTTTTTTCTAGAACAGCCAAGACACAGCACTTTTTGGAAGCATTGCAAGTATATAATTGATATGCAGTCATGTTGCTAGTGTTAATATTCACAACTTGGTGCATGTTAAGCTGAAAATATGGAGCTGTAATAAAAGAAAGTGTAGACTTTGGCAGGTGTTAACACAGGTTCTACTAAAGGGGGTCATGCACAAAACACCAACCCTCCTACTGTCTGTTATTAACATGCTTCCTCACCTCCTACAGTGATGCCACAACAGTCTCTAGAGCAAGACTTGCTGGATTAAAGACTAGGAAACCCCTTTTTAATGATGTATATTGAAGGTGGTAGGGTTTTGGGCATTTTGTGCAGGTTGTTTGAATCTCTAGTTAGCTAAGATATAGTTTATTTTCTAAACATCACCCCCTCTACATGGACCAACCTACATATTTTATATGTCTGCAAACTTTTCCTAATTAGCTAATGCAGAAGGAAGACACATAACGAATGTTACTAACTGTTGGTGCTGGATATTGAAGTAAAAAACTATATTATACCAGTACTCTTGACTCCCTCTGGGTCAACACATGTCTCAGCTGTATTAAAACGAAGACTTACAGCAGTTTTCTTCATCCGTTCCGTCTCCACAGTCGTCTACAAGGTCGCAGACCCGGAGGCGCTCCACACACGCTCGGCTATGCTTGCAGTGGAAATGGTCAGGAGAGGGACACTTGTCCAGAGCTGCCGGCAGTGAGCAGTTATGAAAAGTGATGTCATCCAGTGCTGAGGTGCCATCGTACACGCCCAGACTCAACTTAGACACGGATATGTGGAAGGGCCTGGTCAGCCGGCCAATCTGCACTGTCACCGGCAGCCAGTAGTTGCCTTGGTGATATAATGCCTGCCACAGGATGGTGAGGTTGTCTGAGCCCTCGACTCGGAGATTCATGTTGGCAGCCCCCACAGACAGACCTGCGTTATAATGCCTGTGGACAAAAATCAATGTGAACTCCTCAAACCCAAACCAAACATGAATGTTGACCAATCCATGTTTTGTCCCAGATGTATTGCCCAGATATATTTTATAGCCAATGCAGCTAGGTTGGACAAGCTTTATAGAATGCTAACACACATCTGAATCTATTGACCAACAGCAGTAGATAATTCAGTCATTTGTAATTTGTTCACTGAGTCTGAGATGTTACGATACTGAGTTGGACTACAGCTGTATGTAAAGTGTGGAGACTCCTGGTCAAATTACACATTTTGTTTATTTTCTAAATAACAGCACCTCTACATGGAGCAAAATATGATATACTTAAACATTTCTATGGACTATTATCATTATTTATCTGCTGGTTAGAGAAACATTAGCTGTGAGAAACTCACATTTGTAGTTATGACTCAGGAATATGTCCACTGATCTGGTGAAAATCTTTGGAAAGTATATAGTTTAGAGTCAGCATATGATTCACTATTGCTGTTTCAATTGGCTGATTCATGAAGTTGAGACATGTGCAACTGGTGTGGCTAAGTAATGTAGATTTTAAGCAACTCAAGTTGCACAAAGGTTTCACCGTGTAACACCAGCCTTAATGTCTGTTTGACGCAAATTATCAGAACATCATGGTAAATCTGTGAATGGACCTCAAAACCCCACAAACAAACAACTGAAAGGCTTTTAGTGGGCTACAAAAGCATTTATGAGCTGTGATACTTGCTAAAGGGGATTTTACTAACTTTGTATGGGCCCCTTTTCCTGTTGTTATTATTATAAAATTATGTAAAATATGGGAATAAAAAAAAAAATATTGCTAAAATTTGAAGATATGTGCCATCGCTTTGAAAACCAGGTCATCCTTTAATCACTTAGTCCTTCACAGTAGCAAAAATGTTGACAGTGGTGCCCAAACTTTTGCAAGTCACTGCAGATGCAGTTAAATGCAGAAATATGGTATATTTAATTTTGTTTCATGCAAAGGGGGTTCAAAAAAAAGGGGGTACCCTCAGTCAAATTGCTCTTTTTGTTGCAGAATGGTGCTGCATCTATTTGAATATAAGCATATATTCTATTCATATATTCTATATAGCTTGTAAATGACAGCACATTTCCTGCAATACCATAGTTAGACTGATTACACTACTAACAAAATACATCCAACCTAAAGTGTGACAAAACACAGACTAAATGTATGTATCTTTACAAAACTGAGTTGAACAACTATTTCTCTAGTTCTACTAAGTCTGAAAGAGATTAACTGCCTGTCCAGATTATACCAATGAACGGCCAGGCATGTATAAGTGAGATTCTACCTCTCATAACTACCCAGAATCCATAACAGTGTGATGGTGGTTACTGAATAATGTGCGGTAGTTAATGAATCTGCAGTTTAATGGGTTATTATTGATTCATAAAAATGACCTAAGAGACAATAACAACAGAAACCTTGAAAGATAAATAAGAAGCTGCTCTTTGTTTACCAGAAGGTCATGGTACAGTTGGAGCCTGACTGCTGGAATGTGGGGCTATGAAGTACAGCACGCTGAGAAAAACTGCTTCTGTTTTTGAGGACGAACATGAAGTGGCCTGCAAAACAGACAGTACGTCAATGTCAGTGCCCAGGCTTTATCAGATGCTAGAGAAATTTAGGAGCTGCTGGGTACATAAAAGACAGAAAAAAAACAAAGACATCATTAAACGACAAGACAGCCAAGACCGCAGATTTATAATCGCATTAAAACTAAGACAATATCAGAACCAACAGGATGAGAATGAAATACTTCAATGCCAGTATGAGCAGATTCAGCATTCTATCTGCTGTTTAAACAGTCTTAATATTTAACATCCTTGTGGCTGGACATTCAAACAAACTGGAGCTTTGGATTCAAAAACTGCTTATGCCATAAGTTCCAGGGCCTTAGAGGAGTCACTCTAAAGGAAAACTTCAAAAAACAGTCCCTGAGTAAATCCAGGGGCAGTAACTGCGTCACACTGGAGGCCAGAGAAATAAAGCTGGATGTATATATGTGCATACATCACTTAAGATCAGCTGCTGCAGGGAAAATGGGATTGACCTGTGAGTCACACACTGGAGCAGTAAAGGATGATGGCCCAGTTTAACCTGAGAACATGTGGAGGGACCTGATCTGCACAGCTGTCTACCAGCACTTGCCTCTCAGATTGATGGGCTTAATGGCAGTTGTGTAGTCTTGTCTGAAGTAGTGCTCGCACTGCGATTCACTGTCAGCAACACTATTAGCCTATCTAGCAGCTGTACTGACATTGTTTGTGCAGTGTAGATGGATGGAACCTCAACTAATTACAAAAAAGTTTACTCATTATATAGAAGTGTTGAAGTTCACTGGCAGACTTAGTTCCATGTGACTGTCACTGCAAACAGCACCATCATTAGATGCATTTCTTTATATATATTCACAAAACACTTCAAATGTGTTGAATGTGTTTAATCAAACCATTCTCTCACTCAGTTTAATGTGAAGATGTTTTTGTGCTGCTCACCGCTGCTGCTGTTGGAAGAGTGGTCTCTAGGAGGGGCCTGATGTTGAAAATCTGAGGGGACTTCCTTAGGCGAGCTCCTGTTCCAGTCAAAACCGTCTCCTGGAGCGAACTCCTGCCAGCCACACGAGTCCGTCTCGAAGTCACACCGTGCAGCTGTAGAACACATATGCCATCACTGTTAGTGACAATATGCATATCGCTGCTGTTAAAAGTAAAACTGGAAAAGTGCGTTTCCTGGAGGAACCACTAAATGGTTGCACAGCTTAGTGTGAGGAATGAGGGAAGAATAAACAACAAGTAGAGGAGTGCGAGTCAGTTTGTTTAGGGACATGCCCTGAGTGAGTACATGCAGTTTGGTCGCAGTAGGTTTAACAAAACCATAATGTTTGGGTGTGCTCCAAAATTAATAGGACCCTATGGTCAGTGTATGAGTCAGTGTATGTGAAACGGTGTCTGTTGGTCGAGCAGAAGTTCAGTAGATCACACAATCAGACAAAACAGTCTGAAGTTGGAACTTTGTTTATATTTCAAAACTGCAGGATGAGTTACGTGGTGAAGATCTGGCAGAAAACAAAAAGCTAATAACAATGTAGGTGCAGATTGCTTTGAAATGTGCAACCATAACAAGTATCTCCAAAATGGCATCTTACAGGAGAAAAACTGTCTTTAGTGTCAATGTAAGCCAATGGAACCAGAATTTTTACAAGCATGAAATACAGTGTAAACACCAGCTGTCGTGTTTAAATCATGTAGAAAAATAAAAATGGACAAAAATGAAGATACATGTTTTTCTTTGGACAGCGACGGTGTTGGTGCATGCATGAAACAGCATGCGAAAGTTAGAAACCACCATTTATTTATTTTCAAAAGAGACTTTAAGGGACAAGTTTTTTTTTATTTTGAGAATAAAAAGCAGAAAAAAGGACACAGAAGCCTCAACAACCAAATCTGGTGTGAATTGCTTTCAGTTTAGGGTTTCTTCACAGCTGCTCACTGAGTTGTCTTCTCACAGTCAAATAAATAAACAGTGAGATTTCCTGTCTACAGTCTTTAATCATCTTCAATTTTTGAACTTCAGTTTGAGAAACTCCTGTTTTCCACTTGCTTGCCTTTGACTTTCTGACTCACATGGAGCACAAGGATCATCTGAAATGTAATCGCCTCAGAAATATCTCCTGAAAAACAAATATCTTGTACCGCTTTTTCATAGGAAATATAATAAACGATGGCTGTTTCTCGCACAGTACTGTACACATACGCAGGTTAAAAGTCACAGAGGTGTCGAAAGAAGCTGAGTAATAATGCTGACGCAGCCTCTCTTAGTCATCCCTGTGCTTTGAAGTAATATTGTGGCTGTACAGAGTGAAAGTCAGGTTCACTGCCAGTGTTAGACAGTATACATTTTCATTCTTATTAATGGACACAATTTCTTAATTAATAGCATAATATAATAGCACAAGTTCACAGTAACACTTCCAATGAACCCTATATTCACACTGCTGGATGGATGGATGGATGGATGGATGGATGGATAGATGGATGTTTTATTGATCACAGAGGGAACACATTTTTAAGGCATATATTTATATAGCATGCGTAATGCCTTATAATGTTTGGCATGCATTATAAGTCATGTATACCAATGTAATAACATGCCTACCAAGTTATGAAGCAAGAGAAAACAACTGTGCATTGTTAGGTTTTATAAGACATTTTAATATACACTCAGTAGAACACTGTAAACATAAACTTGGTGATGCACCACAATAAGGTTCCAGCATGTGTCTTGTGTAACGCCTGGACGTCTTCATAACTGTGGCTACTATCTTAGCTTAAAAGAAGCAGCACTTGACCTTGTTTTATAAAAGAAAAAACAATATAACTTGTATATGTAGTATGAATTTGAGTAATTTATGTGTAGCCAACTGGTAACCGATACAGATGATATATTAAGTTATGTAGCCTGACTTCAAAAATTCATACTCTTGCTCTCTAAAATGTTATGCATGTAATTATGACTACTTAAGAGTAATTTGAGGTAATACGTATGCACATAATGCTATACATAGGTATTTCTATAGCATTACAAATACAGGATTTATAGAAAGTGTTGATTAATTAACTTTTTAAAGTTGGTACCTTTAGGCCTGTGCTGTTATCATACCATAGTACACAATACTCACGACAGCTGGCCTCGTCTTCTCCATTGGGGCAGTCTAGCATGAAGTCACACACTTTCTCAAAATCCACACACACTCCTGCCCCACAGTCAAACTGAGAGAGACTTGGAGAGGGGTGAAGTATTCCCACTGCAATCAAAACCACATAAGAATATATATTTTAAAAGCCTTTCTTTACTGGAACAGTTCTAATAGCTTTTATTTTTTCAGTTCTACTCAAGATGAAGTTGGCTAACCAAGTCATGTTTGGTGTTCAAAGTTGTGCGTACTAATTCACATTGTGTAAACTTCACACGCACACGATGTCGAGTTCTTAAGGTCAAAGTTAACTGGACCACATCCTGAAAAGCATTACGTCATGCATTTCTAAGTGAATCGCATTGTGAAGGACAGTCTCTGACCTAGCCGAGCATTTCCTGTCAGTGACAGGTGGATGTGGTGGGAGGTGGAAGTGAAACATGATGTTAATAAATGTTATTAATGTTATAGTTTCTGTTGATTCTGCTACAAAAACATGCTTTTATTGAAACACTAGCAGAAAGGCCCATACAAACAAACAAACACAGGCATGGGCATCGAGGGCAGTCCCAACCATCAGACCCTCACACACATACAAAACTACACAAATAACACATACATCAAACTTAAACTAAAGCAAAAACAACAAACAACAACACAGAGTGCTTTTTAGGAGGTGCTTACATGACCATGAGGCAGTGCAAGCCAGTAGCGGTTCTCTAGGCTATCATTAATTATTAATATTAAAGAGGACCTATAATGCTCCTCAGTTGTGACCTTTCTTATGTAACGTTTTGTACGTGTAAACAGTTCGCAAAGTTAGAAAACCTGGTACATGCCAGAGGGAGAAACTCTCTCCCACAGAAACCACTTTTCTCAGCTGCCTAATGTGCCTCGTTAGAATAGGTGACATCATCTTCTAACACAATCTTTACTGACCTCCAAATTGAGCTTAACAAGCTCCATTTTAAAAAATAGAATTTTGGCTGAAGTTAATGATTTTTAAATATTTTTTATTTTGGCTTTAATAATAGGCAACGGGCTGGCACCTTCTAGAACTTCTTACATTAGAAAGCCTTATATTGAGAAGATAAGACACAAGGACTTTAGGTATCTGAATTATTTTTGATTTGTGTATTTTACAGGCACTACAGACGCTGAACACCAGCTCAGTTTAGTGCTGACCTACCTACAGATACAGAATAAACCAGCTTGCTTACTTACTCAACACTAGACACAAGCTAATGTTAACATGCTAATTTAGGTTAGCTGGCTGTTATGGAAGAGTCATAAAATAATTAAGATATAAAAAGTACTGGAGAGTTTAGTCAGAGTTTGGTCAGCTAACTTAGCTGTTCCACCAAAGCACTTTTTGGACATGTGGATTTTTAACTGCCCCATGCGACACTTAAATAAAATATATCCTCCTTTGCAATAAGCTTTTTAAAGCTTTGCCAAACGTTCTAACACAGTTTTAACAATAAATGGTCTTATAGACTGCAATGAATGGGCTACAACTGCTATTTCACTGACCTTTAACCCTGAAGACCAGCACCCAGACTGCTGGTCACAAAGCAACACAGAGCACAATCTACTAGCCAGTGAACAAAAGGATAAAGAAGAGAAAGATTTAAGATGAACATCAAGAATTCACAGACTAATAGATTTATTAGCATTTGTATCTACTCTGACTGGCTTCCCCACATGTTTAATCTGCCAAGAGAAAGAGTCTTGTAAATGTTAAATGTTTATGTTCCAGTTACAACCTGGTGCCTCAGGTACCATTTAAGGTGGAATGGGAAAAATTTGAAGAGGAAGCTGTCGAATGACAGGCTGACCTCAGACTTCTTTACAATTGAAAAGTTAAAAGACATTTTATAAGAAACTGTTAGCCGTTCATAGAAAATTATACTTCAGGAGCTGCTGGAGCTGTGAGAAAAAAAGACTACAGCTGATCTAAAACTTAAAGCAGAGCGAGATCTGTGATCTATACTGCAGCATTTACCCACATTAAAGGAGAACATACACGAAAATACACTGCAAGAACTTTAGGCTCCATTAAAAATGTTATTGCCTCACACATGGAAGGAGTACATTAACATCATATACATCTAGCAGCCAGGCTAAGGCCTCATGCTGCTCACCCTAAACTCAGCATCAACAGTGAAAGACTTCCTTGGAAAGAATTACTGCCACAGAATATTTCCTGAACTTGTTACAACATTATGTTATATTATATTATATTATATTATATTATATTATATTATATTACAACCAGATTTCAAAAGATTTCAACAAGTTAGGATGTTGTTTAAAATGTAAATGTATAAAAAAACAGAATGCAATGATTTGCAAATCTCATAGACTCATATTTTATTAACAATAAAACATAAAACACATATCAGATGTTGATAGTACAACATTTGTGATTAAAATAATTAACTTATTTTTACATTGTTATTTTTTATTATTATTATTATTATGATTTTAAATTATTTAAAATTATCAAAGATGTTTCTGAATGAGTAGGATGGTCTCTCTATACTGTATATACTGCACACTGGGCAACGTAGTACATATAGTGTGTAATGACCTTCACCCATACCTGGTGTTTGCATTGATCCGATGTGTGCTGGATTAAGAACCCGTCTTAATTAACATGTCTTAACTGTCAGCATAACAACTCTCCTCAAACTGAGGAAATCTGTTTATGCATTTAAACCACAGCTTAGCATACTAGTCTAGCCATTAGTGTTAAACAATTCTGTTGCAACAAACAACATAATCCAGTCTGAGCTACAGATTCCAGAAGTGGTAGGTACCAAATATGGCAGACTTGGTGGAGAGGAGTTCCCATCGTTGCCCTCTATGGTGTCAGATCATACACACACTGCATGTTCTGTGTGGTGTGTTTAAAATGTGTATCACAAGCCACATTAGCAAGTCTCTTCAGAACTGTTTGAGGGGAGAGTTGGATGATATATGTATGCGCTTTGCAGGGTGCTAGAAGTGCGTAAAATAGATTTTCCCTTTAAGAGACTATTCTTTGGATAGTTTGTAGTCTGGCGAAGGAAAGCAACTGAGCTTTGTGAAGTACTTGATAAAATAGCTCATATACAGGACAAGAGGAAATATCAGAATTATATTTCATTTCTAATATTTGATAGCACTGCTGAAACGGTCCTGACTGCAGGGGAGCTGTCTATATATATACCATTTTTATTGGAGACTTGAGTAAAACGTAATAACTCTGAGAACTGTCTTACGAGGACAATAATTATGATTCCTTCCCGTGTCATGATTGTGACCAAGTCATCATGACACACACATGAATCATCCATTTATTAGAGACGTAATCCAATAGCAGGGGCCCAGTTTAATATCTCCAGAGCCAACTGAAATTGATCTGTGGAAAAAGTGCTGACTGCACGTTTTTGGAAGCTGAGATGTGTATTTTTGGTGACGGTTACAGTAGTTAGCATCATGACTGGAAGGTGTCTCGGTGTTATTTATACAGAAGACCGTAAAAGGATCTGAAGTTCATGGGAGGATATATTTCTTTGTGTCTGTCTGGAGGAAGAAGTGAGCCATAAAACACATTTAGAATTAAAGTGACAACACGCAATAACAGAGACAGATTAAAAATGTCACTCATCTTCTCTCTCTATCTCTCTCTCTCTCTCGCTCTCTCTCTCTTTCATTTGCCTGCGGACCAACAAGCACACACCATTTCCAAGATGAAAAATGTCACACACGCCCCTTCTCTTTTTTCGTAGTAGCCCACAGCAATATTTTAACAAGCTACCATCTTAAACTTCCACGCTGAAGCTACAGTACATCATCTCATTCTGCCCAAAGCTGATTAGAGGCCAGCTTAAAAAAATATATCTTTGCATAACTTCACCCACAATCCATTTCATTACATAAACATCATTTTATTTCATGCAAGTTTCATGCAATTTTCATGCAATTCACAAACAATATTGTCCATTTCACAATTAATGTGTATCAGATGATTTTAAAGAATAAAAATGTTTGTATTAAAGCCTATTTTTGTATAGAGGCTTATTTTGCATATAGTTCTATTATCAGCAATTCTCAGTCCTCTGTCTAAATCTCCTGGTACGGCCGCCAATCCAAGTTAAGGATGTTATTGGGCTAATTGGTTGTTAGGACACTCTTGCTCAATTGTGATGCACAGCTGAAAAACATTCTGCTAATAAGTGAGCATAAAAGGGAGAACAACATTCTAGGTTAGTTTAGTATCTGAAGCATCAGCAGTTGATGGCTTGCTGACCGACTCAAAATGGCCAGAAAGAAACAACTTTCTTTAGAGACCCGTCAGTCCATTGTTGTGTTAAGGAAGATACTCCATTGAAAACAAGAACATTTTGTGTTGTTATAGGATACCACCATTCACCAAGCTGGTGAATTTCTTTAGTCCTTGTTGATTGTTAATGATCAGTCCATGGTGTTTAGAAACCACAGCAATTTCCATTTTTTTCCATTTAGTGTGTATGTGCCTTTTTGTACCTGTGAACAGTCAATAAAGCCCAAAGTGCCATAGAGACTAACACCCTCCCAAAGAAACCACATTTCTCAACTGCCCAAAATCATGTGTATAATTAGTACCTTAGACTGAAATTATAGATATAACTTAATAGTTAAAACTGCAATTACAGATATGAAAGACTAGTGCTGTGGTTATAGATATACATTAGTTGTTAAGACTGCTGTCATAAATACAAATTATACTGTAGGTCAAGATTGGGGACTGGACACAATATAAAAACTCAAATGTTTACATTACACATTAAACAAAGATATATAAAGATTATATATGATTATATAACATAAAAGCTAACAAAAGATGTCCCATAAAAACCCCACAGCATCAAAATGTTCAGATGTTCCCATCAGTAACTAAGAACTAAACACACTCCAGCAAACACATGTGTGAAAAGTCCTCCTGCCATTTGTCTTATATTTATTACTAGGAGTTCCATGCGCAGCCCCTTTGAGGAGATTTCTGAATTCCTATAAATCCCACAACAGCAATGCTGTATATGTGCTTCTCTCCCTGCATGCCTACACATCAAATATAGGGGTAATATTTCTACCATTGATTTCCACCTCGCTGAACCCACTAAGCACCCTGAGTTCACAAAAGCCTCATAAAAACAGTTCATTGCAACCACAGATCAGACTCATATAGCCCTGTCATGTGTAAGAAGTCATTCCTTTACCTAATGTGGAGGTATTCTTTGCATAGACATGTGATAAATTGAACCCCTAGAAGCTGCAGTTATTGCCAAAAGCATGGTGTAACTTAAAGTATTTTACACTCCAAGTTCATTGAAGTAGAGAAATCCATCAACAGTGCTGATTACAAAATTTCTTTGCCAACCAAATTTGTGTTTGTAGAAGAGGTGATATTTTGGGATATGAATTTAATGAAATGTTATTACCTTGCTTCACAGACAATAACTTTATTACCATTTTCCCTTCTAAACTATCAGTGTGCACATTGAGTTGGTTTATACAGAATACAAAATGTGATTGATGGTCGCCATGTAATTAAATGCATTATATCATAATATTTAAACAGTTGTAACAACAAAGCAGCGGTAAAACACTTCTAAGAGTTAACAAGTGACAGAATGTGTAAAGAGGCCTGCTGATGAACTGATGAGTGTAAAATACAAGCTTTTATAAAACAGTCTAGTCTAAATTACACTGATGCTTTTACTACTTTTAAAGCAAAATTAAAACGAGAGTTTTGCAGTTTAACAATTTCCGCTCCTGGTCTGGCGGCCTATCAGATCCCAGACAGGCCAAAATCTTACTCTCTCCCTCTCTCTGTATATTGCTTACCTACACACCTTTAGTCTAACTCTCTCAGATTGAGCTGTATACACTGGCAAAGACACTCCCAAGCTAATTTGATTGCAGTGTAAAAGTCAACATTATGAGGGGAGCCCCTAACAGGGGAGCTGTATGAAGTTTGATTTGTATTTCTGGCAGGAGCACACCATCTGACAGTCGACTAGGCTTGGCGATTTGGAGGCAGGACTGGGAGATTAGTCATGTTAATGGACATTTAGCTTGATTAAAAGTGCAAATATTCTCATCAGAAGGTGAATGTAAGTCCATTTAATTGACTGCCAAATACTATTCAATGACAGAGAAGAGAGAGAGAGAGAGAGAGAGAGAGATAGAGGCAGGTGTTACTTTCATGTACAATTCTTCTAGCTGTAGTGACAGAACGCTGTGTATGTGGTGTATGTGTGTGTTACCTGCACACAGTACACAGCCTTGGCTGAAAGACAGGTCATCAAAGGCAATGACAGCAGAAGGATCACGTCTGCCAAAGATGAGTCCACGAATCACTACCTGTAGAGTCATATTTATAAACCGCACATTAATTTGTAATACATACACCACCATTTGTGTCATTTTATTGGAAACAACTACCATTTAGCTGCACTTTGTAGGCTTACAGTTACTGAATGTACTCCAGTAGTTGCTGCCCAATTGATCACCCTCCTCCACCTCATCCATCAATAGAAGGGACCACCATAGGACCACAATGGACCAGTTTTTATTTAGGTTGTGGACAGTGCTGGAAGTGATGCAGTACAAATTTCCATTTTACATTATGGTATGTTTTCCTGTGATGAAGCTGTTACACATTACAGTATACATGTTTTGTAATACCATTAGATCTTGTGACTGCTGCTACTTGTATTACACACGTCACTTAGAGAACTAAGTGTTATTTCAGAGTGATGCATTTAATACATGCACTTCCTATATATAGATTATTCACATTGGTTTAGGTATTTTGTGTGCACATGTGACTTGTGACAGCTAACTTTGCAACTTTGGCTGTGAACATGATAAATGCAGAGGGTGTGTGAAGAACTGTAATCTCCACCAGCACTTTGAATGCATCTAACAATGCTAAAATGAAGCTGATTGATAAAGGTCCACATGCTAAAGAGGAGAAAGCCCCCAATGTCTCATTACTAATTAATGTATCTATGTCATAAATTTCTATGAATTTAAAATGTGTTTGTCATGTTTTATTGTACTGTTTATGAATATGCCATGAATTCATTATCATTTCAAATACACTATATATATGAATAATTCAGTATTATGTGTTTTACCATATTGTATAAGGTAGAACATTAAATAAGATATAGCCTTTATTATTATTATTATTATTATTATTATTATTATTATTATTATTGTTGTTGTTGTTGTTAATTTGTTTTTGTTACTTTGCATTATATTCTCTGTTCCTGCTTTTCTAAAACATATTGAGAATCACTTTCTAAAGTTAACTAAACTTTGACTAAACATTGTGATCTGCTATTACAGGATGTATAAGCATCAATAAAACTAAAATGACCAATTTAGCCTTTATGGAAAGCATCAATTAGAACCTCAACTAGCAGTTGTTGTTCTGACATGTAGAGAGTTGGTAATATTAACAAATAATAACAATAAAGTTCAGCTTACCTTAGATGAAGGCATTATACTTGGCTGGCCTTGAAAACAATTCACTAGTCCTGAAGACTGAACAATGTTGAAAACAAGAGTTAATTTATACACTACTACTGACGAAGGGCTAGAGGATGACTAAGTGAACCAAAGCCTACCATCAAAGTGTATGGGTCTAATAAAGTGGACAGTATGTAATACCCTGAACACCAATGTGCCTGATACACTTGAATCAACATCAAACATATTACCATGCCACTACCATGTCAGTGCACCTGCTGTGGTGAAAATGGCCCACTGAGCTATGGTACTATAGTGGCGCCTTTCTATTAATAGAGGAGGTAGAGGGTGGCTGATCAACAGCATATGGAAATCTTCTAAGTATATATATATGGTCAGGGTATTGGTAACACTTTACACGAACTTGGCTACATAGCATTGAAATAAGTATGCCTTAATCATGTCATGACAGTTGTCATATGCAGTCATGAGTTTTCAAGACAGATTATATCTAGTGATATAACAGTGTCTTTATTTGTTGTGACAGATGTCGTGTTTGATGCCATTATAGCTAACAGGAATACACAGAAAAGCTACAATACACATACATAACATCATAACATCAAGCATTATGGCATCTGTCTGTTATGCTGCTATGACAGCACATGGCATATACTATGACATGTTTAAGGAAATATTTAAGTGCCATTAATGCAACACAATAAAAGCTATTTCAAATGATAAAAACAGTGCCCCCTTTTGGACAATCTTCAGTATATTAAACATGAGTAAGTGAGTGAAGGTCCATGAAGTGCTTCACATCTAAAAATAGCCATAGAGTGTAGCTGCGCCAGTATAGAGAGAGGACAAATGTCCAGACCTTAGTTATTGATCACGTAGATAAATCTGCCTCAGGTAACTGTATAAACATGTCCATTACTGTCTCTGTAAATAAGGCCTGAAACAGTAGGCCTCACTGCTCAAAGTCCGCCTGATGATTTTTCCAGCCGTGCTTTTTTATGACTGTGAATGACTAATACAGGAATGATAAAGGCTGAATGTGTTTCTTTTCATATCGCCACTTTCAAACAGGAACAGGCCTCTAATGACATCATTCAGATAAAAGCAATGCAGGCCACAGTCACTACCGCACTAACAGCAGTATGTAAAGCACCCTCTATGAGCCACAGCAATAGCCCAACAGCAAAGTGCCTCATTTCCATAACCCCAAGGTTGCAGGTATAATGCTATGCCAAAGAAGTAAGATTAAATGATGTAGGACACAGTCTGTACTGCATTTCTGTACCCTCACCTCTCTAAACTGAACTAACAGAAAGGCTTGCGTTTGGGTTTGTAAAACATTTCTGCATTAGATAAAACTGTTCCATGATCATTCTTTACAGTAACTCTATACAAAATGTTAACTACTACATAAATATCTTAATCAGGTTGAGAAGCTCTAAAAATGGCAGCTCTTGTGCATAGAATGCATGTGATCCTGGAGCTTTAGCGTTCTATTTAAAGCTAGCATAGGTAGCACATGACTGCACAGACAGCACATGTGTTTACCAAAATGGAGTGGTGAGTCATATTGGAATGGATGAGAGCAAAACTGAAGGAAATGAAAGGAAGGAGATGGGCCAATCAGAAGAGCAAGAGGTGAAGTGGGGGAGGAAGACATGTGACAGAGAATTGGACTGTGTCCATGCCTGCAGATTGACCATTGACTGAGTGAGGACCATCTGTGATGGCTTTTTCTGCTTTCTCTCTCTCTCTCTCTCTCTCTCTCTCTCTCTCTCTCTCTCATTCAGACTGCAAAAGGCACCCATGTGGGCAATGCTATTGGCAGTAAATTCCATTAAAAGCAGTTATTTAGACCAAACTAGTGAAATATAGCACCTTCTAACTGCTTCCTACATTCAGCAAAGGAACCCTGTAAGTAACGCACAGGGATTAAATGATTTATAATATCCAGAAGGAAAATGGCACACTTGACCTCCACGTGCTTTAACTGTCTGGGAAGCATAATTAGCAATTCTTTGTTTTTCTTCGCAAATTCATTTTAAAGCACATGAGCATACACATACCCGGAACTCCTCGCTGTGGTGTAAAGAGACAGAGGATCTAGTCCAAGGATTTTTAAGTGGTTCTGAATTTGGTTTGCTCTGAATCCAGATTTGCAGCTGCACTCCTGAATGTATAGACTCAATCAGAACCTGCAGTTCCCCCACCAGCTGCCCGATATGATGGAAAAACGTCATCTGTGGAAGACATGACAAACACAATGACCACGCTGTAAACCATAAACGTCGTTGCAAGTCGTTGCAGTTTGTGAACGTTTAAACACCACACAACAAAGGCATTTCTGTATCTGATTCACTCATACCAGCGCAGCACACACTAACACGCCATCACCATGTCAGTGTCACTGCAGTGCTGAGAATGATCCACCACCCAAACAACACCTGCTCTGTGGTGGTCCTGTGGGGGTCCTGACCATTGAAGAACAGGGTAACAAAGTACACAGAGACACAGATGGACTATAGTCTGTAGCTGTAAAACTACAAAGTGCACCTATACAGTAAGTGTGGCTGATAAAATGGATGTGAGTGTAAAAACAAGAAGGTGTTTTATGCAATGTTATAACAATTAATGCTTCTAAATCAAGAATATCTGAAACTTTTGCTTTGAGATGTTTAATGAACAAGCAGCAACAGCAGAGCTATAATCAGCCTCTAGAGCTGCTGGACTTTTGAACGCATCTCAATCAATACCGCATCCCAAACCACACACCATTTTGCATACTATCCAGTGTGCTAATATGCAGTTTGGGAAGCGTAAATAATCTTCTGGGAAATCTCAGTCTTTATGTTAGCTTTCATTACTGCAGCAACAAATCAAATGAAATATATCATTTAAACATAAAACACTCAAATATATATATTGGTTAAAAACATAAAAAATGTAATGCTTCGGAATAAAGAACATTTACTGCCTGGATCGCTTTTGGTGGATTGGTTTTGGCTTTGTTAATACTTTGTCAATTCTATCTAAACAGCCTGTATGTTGATTTGAGTTCTATGAGATTTATCCTGGATGCCCCCTCTGGTGCAGTACCAAATCACCCATGGGGAACTACCAGGTAAACTGTTACACATCACCACAGCCCTTAATATCTCTCAAATAAATCAGTGAAACTCAAATTTTTTTAATCATGTTCATATTTTTTAATCATGCTCATGTTTTTTAATCATTTTGTGATAATATTGAACAACATCAAACATAATGCTGATAGTAATGCTTTAATAATTTGCTACACAAAATGTTTAACACTGTAAAAAATGAAGATCTCTAAAATGTAATTGTAAAAGATGCTCATTTGGTTATTTAATAGTGTCCCAGCTTTACATGTGGGTGACTGGGGTTTAAGTGACAGATACTAAAGTTAGTGTTTTTGGCTGCCTTTGGTAAAACTCTTAATGAAGAGCTTGGTTTTTGTCCAAAGCCTGATTGGACTGTATATTTTGATAAGAGAAATATGCTGAGTGAAATGTGAATTCCTGTGGCCCTCTTACCTAAACTGTATGTGCGTGATGATCTTTGGTTCAGTGCAGGATGATTATTAAGTATTTACACTGGGGATTTTACTCTGCAGTTTCAAGGAAAGTTACAATGAAACCAAGGCATGTGAGGAATTCAACATATTTTTCCAAATTACTATATACCTAATTGGTTTATATGTAAAACAAGTCATTCAGGGTGGTTTGATGTGAAATGCTCTGAAGAAACTTAGATTTCAAATGTGTTTTTAATATTTTGTTGCTGTCCAGTAAAAAACAAAAAAATCTCCAAAATGCCAACTTTACAGGAGAGTGTAAAAACCATCTTTATTTTTTATGTAAGTCTATGGAACCAGAAATGTTTCCAAGCTATTTTGGATCATTTCTATTGGGCCATCCATCATGACATTTTCACATAATATAAACGGCAATTGTAGGATTCAAATGGTGTAGAAAAATAAAAAACAAACTAAAATGGGGATACATGTTTTTCATTGGACAGTGACACAGTACAGATACAGCAGTATATTACCATCAACAGTGCATATAAAATTTAGTGGAAATGTATGTAACTGGTCTTTCTGAATTGCATATAAAATTTCCATTTGTACGGTGTGCAATGTGACCCCTGGTGTTTTCACCACTGTAAAGTTTTAGACAATGCTGATTTTCACATCTAACCACTCTGAGTGACTTTGTTTACATTGAAACAAATGAATGTCTATAGAAATGGGAAAGTCTTAAACACTTGAGGCCGTTTAATTATGGCAATGTCAGAATAAGGTGTTGAAAAATATAGAAAAAATTATGCATATGGAAAATAATTTGCTTGCCTCGAACATATGCATCATGTATATATGAATAAAGGAATCAACACAATGTTGTCTTTCATTTTATGTGCATTGGAATCAAGTATTACATCATTTTCATCACATTACCCTGCAGGATTCTGAAGGCTGAAACGGTGGAGAAGATATTTCTGCGGTGGTCTCTCCACTTTCAGTGTCCAAGTACAGGTAGTGTCCTGGGTGGAGAAAAAAGAAGCATTGATACAGTAAGTTCGTTGTTAAGCAGTCCTAGTGTCTGTTATGTATTTAACATACTGCATTAATAAGGAATATTCCTGCTGTAGTAACAAAAGCTTCTATAAATAAACGCTTCTATATGGATTATTTTTCTTTTTTCTTTTCTCAGAGTGAGATTTCTTTTCTCATTGTCAGCCTCGTCTCTGCAAAGGGCCAAAGTGGGAATGCATTTCTATTTGTCGTCATGAAATGTACACACAATGTACAGTGCACTTAGTGTTTTCAACTGATGTGAGAAAAAGAAAACAGAGTTACAAATTAAGAGAAAGAGAGTACTAGAGATTTATTTGAGTTTATTTGATGCACCTGCAGGATTGCCGTTATGGTCGAAGGCTGGTCCAGGATCAGTCAGACATGAGCCACGAGTCCAGATATAATCCAAGGATGTCATTTGAAGATTACAAAGTCCATCCTCAAAGTCACACCTCTCAAAATCAGTACCTGTTTAAGGGAGAAACACATGAGTTTCAGAAACAGAGTCTTTCTGAAACAAAGCACAGGTATATGATGTACTGCTGTTCGAAATGGTGTCAACAGAAATATATGGTAAAAGATCGTGGCTTTTAAAATGGCCTGCCTGCAGAGCTGTCACCCACTGAAAACATGGCTTTAATTTTAAAACAAGATCTATATTTCTATATTAGGTTTAAATTACTTGCATATCATTGCATTTTGTTTTATTTACATTTGGAACAGCATCCCAACAACAGGGTTGTATTTACTTTATTATTTCAGCCAAATTTGTATCCATGTATAATCAAAGTACCTGCAACAATGCTAATTTGTCTTAGTGCAAAGCCTGATACCACTCGCTCACTCACTGGTTGCCTGGTTAACTCTGCTTAACATGTTTAAACGTACAAATAAAGTTTATTATTATTACATTTCAGTCATTTTAACATAAAATAAGTCTATTAGATGAAAAAAAAAATTTAAAAATCATTGAAAATTATTTTTTATGGAATGTCCTTTATAGTGGACCACAGGACATTGTTGATGACATATTTCTTGTTTCCTGGTCTGCATCAGACCAAAAACCCTTCTACAACATCAGCACCAACACAGTTTCAATGTAAATGAAAACTGTTTACCTTTTTTATACCATTTTGGCAGTATAAGAAATATTTTAAATGCACTGTATATTAACATAAACAGAAACAAATAATAACCTATTCCAAAAATTACTGTTATTTTGATTAAACATTAAACATTGTTAGGTACACTAGCTAAACCTGTGTTAATCACTCCAAACCTTGAGCCAAAGTTTCACAATTTCCACAGGTGATACTCAACTTCTCTTATGGTCCATTTCATTGTAATGTTCTATTTTTAAAATCTACAATTATGTAACATTTTCTAATAAATTAGGAATACATTAGTAATTGATTAAAAATAAAGTATTTAAAAAAATTAACATGTTTACATGTTTACAGAGCTTACATGATCTCTGCCTGTCAAATTCCTGTCACCTGTGACACCATTAATTTTATATAAACCAGATTCAGTAAGTCCCAATGTCCACTACGAAGGACATCAAAAAAAGTATGCTGTTAGGTAGTTAAACATTTATGCATATCAATAAAACTGAGAACGAGCTACAACAGTTTTATACCTAAAACATCAATTATAGGCTTTAGAAACATAACAAATGCATATTATTTGATACCTTGCCTCTCTTGCTCCCATAAAATGTGGTTACTGAGAGGCAGCCGTTTTTAAAGAGGCAGAAGCCCAACACATGACCCATCATTGGAAAGATGGAAAGGCCAGGATGTCCTCTACATTTTAGCAGGATACCTTATTTAGTTTTAAAATATCTTTTGGAGACTCATTTCCCCACCAGAGGACAAAAACTAATTACCAGGTCTTATGAGAATATAACATGTTTACTTTTTTTTGCTTTGTTTCAGTGTAGATGCTTTTACTGCTTTAACAGAACTGTATACGTTTGGCTTTGACTTATGTTTTCTACCCCTGACATTGCATTATTTTATTTAAAGAGAAGTTGTGGACTGACGTTATCTCTCTATCACTGCTATAAAAAAATAAATTTAAAAGACAAAAGCATAGCTGCATATTACAATAATAAAGATTTCCTTTCATGAGTTTGGATGAAGTTTATTGTTTTCTCATTTTGGAAAAACACAAATGTCATCAGTGAAAACAAACAGTCCTGCTTTCAGTATAACTCTGTCTCTTTGAATGGATGTTAACTTCTAACAGTAAGACATCAAAAACACTAATAGCTCATCTCTGCAATGTGCCAAAGTGGGAATACATTTAATAGCAGACAGCAAACCCTATTTATCAGGAAGCTGTTTAGCACGCACCACTGAGACGGAGCTGGAGTAAACATAATATCAGCCATGTTTCATCCTCTAAAGGACACAGTTTGGGTAGATACTACAGATGCATCAAAGCATAAAAGCAATACCGCATGACATCTCTGAGCTTGCCTTTTGATTGCTGCTTTACGAGCACTATTCCTGTTCAGTGCCATAAAGCGCACTGTTTACATATTAAAGCTCAGTTTAATGCATGTTGTCACCATTGAGCTAGAAAAGGAAACATCTGACATTACAAATAGCGAACAAGTATATATCATACTTCTGCACACATTCAGTAGTGTAGATCAGAGGCCTTGCATTTGGAGATCCTTGTACATGAATTATATGAAATCATATTTAGCAAATTCCAAATGTAATGTTTGAGTCTATGAAGGAATTAATGACTTATTACATTCTCAGAAGTAATTAAGAGACGCCAAGCAAGGCCGAAGGCAACGCATAGAGCTATTAACTGATTTCTTAGTTAACAGTACACTCAAGTGAAATTGCACTGTTGTTGGTTATAATTTTTTTTCTCCTGTTGACATTATCTAACAAATTCACAACTGAAACTAAGTCAACTAAGTTTTTAAGAGAATTACAGTGACTTGAACTTGACCAGTGGCCTGATCAATGTCTTTGTGGTCAATGTAACATCGTTGATTAAAGCCAGAGACGTTATAAACGAGGAAAATGGGCACTGGTTGAAACATGAATAGGAAAGCTCATACTGCACAACAAATATATATAAATCAGTGCATACTGTAGTCTCCATTTAGTTTGGTATGATTTATAATTACTTTTTAAAATACATTGAATGTGCATTTACACAGTATGCTATGGAAAAAAATACATGTGTACATGTGTCAGTTCACACTGAAGCACATTAAATCCAGATAAACAAATAATTACATTTTACATATATTTCTTTTTCATATGGGTAGATAGCATCGAAATACAGATAATAAAAACAATTCACCAGTTTTTTCACATTTAAAAATAAACAGGACATTGTTGATTACATATTTCATTGTATATGTACAATTATGTAACATTTTCTAATAAATTGGGAATTAATTAAATTAGTAATTAGTTACAAATAATTAGTAATGAATTTACATTTTTACAGAGCTTACATGTTGCAAAATTATCTCTGTCTCTGTCAACCCCCCCTCCCCACCCCCCCTGAGGAAAATGGGCATATAGTATACTGCACTTATGTTATACTATATTATCATAGTTGCTGTTATGATAATAATAGATTGCCTTTTTTAAGCCGTAACTAAAAACAATCACATTTTATAAAACACAAACTCTTGTACTCACAGTTTTTCTCGTCGCTGCCATCCTTACAGTCTTCACTGAAGTCACACACATAATTCTCCAACACACACTCTCCACTCGCACACTCAAACTGGTCTGACTGACATGACAGACCTGACACACACACCATGGAACACGCCAAGAGGGAGGCCCACACGCGAGCTGCCATTAGACTTTCTAACTAACAGCTTTACAACCTCACACACATCTACACCCTCTCACACATATCCATCCACACACTCCTGAAAAGTCTCACACCCCGACACTCCTGGAATCCTCCTGAACCTAGAGAGACACTCTTGTACTCGGACCGCCTGTACTTGACCGTTTGTTCATGCAAAGAGAAAGCGGTTCGCTTAGACAGCCCACAGGCCATAAATGAAATTTTATGACTGTTACTCAACAGATATTCAGTGTGTGTGTGTGTGTGCGTGTGTGTCTGTAATGACGAGATTAAAGTCAACTTCTAAGTCACTGGTTCCAGATAAATCCATAGTAAAACCTATCGTATAACCTCAAGCCCTGAATGGCAGGTTCTTAGTACTCATACACGCAGTATGATCTCAGTGTAGATTCTTATTGCAGTTTCTGTTCAATATAACACAACATATTGGAAAACTTGGAAGGTGAATTGAGCCACAATGTGTTAGGCCTCATTAGTTCTGCCTGCTGCCACGCGCTCGCTTTACAAATGTTCACTCAGAAGTAATTTCGCTTTTCATGAATCAGTGGCTAAAGGACGCCGGCCGGACACGGGGTTAACCAGTAGCGGAGTTGTGCTGGTCATAATAATATTACAACAACCTTCAGAGGAGACAAAACGCTCAGTGAATACAGAAGCGTGTGAGACGTTCTCTTGTTTTGTGACAAATGAGATGGAATAGAGAGAGAAAGACCGATTTCAGATGATTAACGATAGATAGCTGTTTTCATGTGCCGACATATTCAGCAAATGTTTTATGCTGGTTCTTCTGCTTTTGACAGCAGGCTGCAAACCCGCTGGAAATTCATCTCCCATCCTGTTTGCTTGATATGCTATAAACCTTGAGAGGGGTTTGGAGTGAAATATGTCTTTGTACAGGGAACCTAAGGTTAAAAATGATTATACTTTATAAACACAGTAAACAACGTGTATAAACGCAAAAATACAATATTTAATATAGTATGCACTCATTTTTAAGTTCTTCAGGCCATGCGGCCTTGTCTATATTCCCCTGTTATAAAACCAGATCCACCACATTTATATTTACAGTGTATTTTTAAAAAGTAATTCTGAATGATATTGCAGCCAATAGCATTTTATTGAAACCTGAGATTCTATGTTACAATCAGAGAGAAGCCCTTAGGTCTTTGTGGGCATTAGGAAGAAGCCTAATCCTTAAGGGAACTAAAGAGTACATCTCTAACTTTCAGTTTATTAAATCATGTTTGCTGTATTTAAACTCTGTAGGTACTAGTACCAATATTTCCCACGGGTTAACCCTTCAGGAGCTGGAATGAAGGCCTCAAGCAACTGGTTATTTGTCAATATAATTAGGAGTGACACAGGAATCAACCGATCATGTTTTTATATACAATAGATGGGACCAATTTTGCAGGAAAAAGCTTCTCTCTAGGCCAGGAATACCTAAACCTATTCAAACAGGGTCAGACTGGTTGCAGTTTTTGAAGTACAACATAGCAGAACATCACAAGATGGTTATTTGAACACTCAGACCAACTGATTTAATGAGTAGATTCAGGTGAGACCCTTCTTGGTGGAATAGAAAATGTTTCTTAGCCTTTTTTTCTTAAGCAGAAAGAAGTTGAATTCATACTCTAAGCAAACAGGGGGCAACATATCACTAGAAACTTGTGGTGCGCAACCATATCATAAGAAACAAGGAAACATCTACTCCCTCCTCCTCGCTCTTCCCTCACTACCAGTCTAGAAGAAATATTGTTCAGCAACAAAGCTTCTACAGCTGTGAAAAGCAACATTAGTTGCTAACATTTATTTTGCATCTATCTATATTACTTATATATCTATCTATATCTGCATCTATATCTATAAAACTTTGTTTATTGCCATATGTGTCGTTTTGTGTTGTGATCAGTTCAGCCATTATTGTTTACTCTTCGTTTATTTGGCTATTTTGTTCTTAAATGATCTAAACAGGAGCAGAACATTCAACAAAATTGACAATAGGTAAGAATACCGCATGGAGCAGTGCTACTTCCTCATCCTCTCATGTTGGACTGATGGCAGACTCAACCAAGGATGGATTAAGGATAGTCTGGGCCCCTGGGGAAAGACTGCCCCTCCCAACCCGCACCCCTCGTGATCAAGGGCCCTCTAATGGTATGCTCTGCTCTTCTCTAGGGACCCCTTCTCTAGCCAGAAGTCGAAGTCGGAGCAGTGCCTCGTCCATTTTCATAAGGGCCCCAAAAGCAAGGCTAGGGGCCCCACTGGCACGGTCAGTAATCCAGCCATGGACTCAACACTATAGTGATGTAAGTGGCATTTATTACAAGACAGGTCAGGAGTTAGCTAGTCATCAAATTTTAGTAAATATTTCTGCAACACAATACATAGATGGGTTTGACACAGCATGATAACTGTTATTTTACATTCTGTTTATTTTAAAAACAAAAATTCATATAAATTGCACATCTATCCCATTTACTCGAAATGGCAGTTCTATGATTGCTATGTCTGTTTCAAACATATGGAAAAAGTTTTACAATCTTCAAATATCTGTTTAACCTAGAACCACCATATTTATGTGCACCGGCGTCAGTTTAGCACCTCTGCTCCATATTATCTAGTAGAAATATTTTTTGGCTGAATTTTGACATTTATGGCCTAGCTTGAACTTTGCCACAGTTTGCCACTCTGTATGTTTATTACAGGAGGATAGTCAAGCAAATCATGATGAAGTAAGACATAAGTAACATGAAGTAATGATATATTAACTCATTCTAAAGAACTGCAAGTGAATTAAATCAGGCAAAGGATATAAGTAATGATTTGAGAAACATTGTTCTGAGCCATGAGCAGGCACTGACATTTATGATAACTTCAGGTCTTATAACTTCAACACCCATCAAAAAAGTAATAAGATCAGTTCATAAGAATTTGTGTAAGAACAATTTGCAAATGCCTAAAGTCAGGCTTACCAGCAGTGACAGATCATTAAAATGATACAAATTCTGAATGCTACATGTCAGTTGCTATATATTACTGCAAAGACAGATCTATCCATCTTTCCTGCTTTGGAGTAAAGCTCCCTTTCCAATCACTGCAAAAAGCTACTCCAGTTCATTAAGTTTCTCTTAGGAAAAAAAAGTTTCTCTTCGTCAGGGGCACTTCTAAATATATTTAGTGCACGTCAGCGGTCAGATATGTGGTTATTTACCAACGTTTTATTTATTTAAAATTCCTGTTTAAAGCAGTTACTGGCTTGCAGTCTCTGACACACATATAATTGCAGCTTACATGAGAAAACTGAGTCACGTATCAGGCATGTATGCTTGACTGCCTGTCTAAACACTGTGTTTATGTACTGAACTCTTATTACAGTCTATAACATAAATGCTCCACTATGGCTCATACCTAAGTTAATGTTTATAACCATATAATGACATAAGAATGTGTATAAGCTAAAGACATCTGTGTTTATTTCAAGTTAGTAGTTTAAGGCATACATTAGACAGTGAGGGCAAATCTTGACTATTTTGACCCTCAGCTAAGGACAGAGGCTACAGGAGGCTTAATACTCTTGCAAATGCAAATCTCTTAACTCCTCTTTCACTCTCTCCCTTTCTCTCTCTCTCTCATGAATTTGCAGCTTTATAACCTGAATTCACCTTCGGCGTCAGCAGAGAGGTCGCAGTGCCGCATAAAGGTATCTGACGTAAATAAAAACAGACACCTCATTTTATTCCCCTTGGATGGTGTAAGTGCAGAAACCATTTGTCACAAATTAGATGGTGCGCTTGGGAGCTAGATTAAGATTAAGCACTGATTACATTTTCATTTTTACAACTGGCCACACTGGTTAGTCAGTGGAACTTCACTTCTGCTTTAATATCACTCCAGTTTTGGAAATCCTAGCTAGATTTTTAGGGATGTGCATTTTAACTCATGTTGGTATATGTTGAGTCTGAAACAGTTCATAGGGAGATGAACCACCTACTATTAAAGACAGCTAACTAACAATGACATAAATATGATTAAATACAAATTAAATAAATAATTAAAGAGACCCCATTATGCTTTTTGTAGATGTAAACAGTCAATCTTTTGTAATACAATCCTGATTGCCCACCTACTGAAAAGCTTAGCATGCCCTCACATAGTGCAACAGCTTTCAACCACTCTGGTAGTCGACCAATCAGAGCAGAGTGGACAGCTGAGCAATCACAGAACACTGGTCTTATCAGGAGGTGGGGCTTAAAGACATAGGAGCTCTAACAGAGCTTGGTGGATGAATACAGATGTACAGTATGAGTACACTGAAGCATGTAGATGTATTCTGTAAATGAAAATTAGCATAACAGAATCACTAAGCATTTCCAAACTGCAAATTCTGGGCAAAATAAATTCGCCAATCAGTGCTCGAGGTGGTTTTGGCCCTCCAGCATCAGATAAATCCAGAAGACATTATTGTGCAGGAACTGTCTCTGTTTGAGTATCTGTAAGAGTTAAGGAACAGATACGCTGCTTAATTGCAAGGAAAGAAAAAACACAATGGCAAAGATAATAAATGTAGATAGCAGGGGTATAAGTGGTGTCTAGACTAACAGAAGGTATTTCTTGTCAGTCTCATTCATTCAAGATTATGCCTGCAGCTTCTTTAGCCTACATTATTTGATGCTATCACAGCAAACAAAGGCCCACAGGCAAATTGGAGGCAGCAGAAAAGTCACTGCAACCCATTTTAAATAAATTCTTTTATGTTCCCAAGTTGTTGTAGTCTGTCAGTAGATGCTTGCGCCTGTGCACCCAGTGGCACTAAGGGAATGAGCCAATTAGGGCCGATTTACCATTAGAGTTTTCCTGCACAGCCAATTACAGCTGCTCCTACACCCCCGACCCTCCTGCTATTTACAGCCATCAACCTCCATCAATAATGGTGTTACCTTGATTGATGTAATTAGTCATTCATTAACCAAAGACTCACACTCCCTCTCATGCATCTTCTCTGGAGGAACGCAGGTCTTCCGCTAGATTATTCCCTGCCTCAGTGACTCACAGGGGTTAATTGAATGTTACAGAAGAGGGGTGATTTGATTGACTGCGCTCTTCCTAAATGTTGCCTAATAATGATGTCAGTCCCTCCGACAGGCCAAACAAAAGAAGTCGAATGGCTAAGTTAAGCCCATCGATCTGGGCTGTTGAAATGCAGGAGGAGCAGCCAATCAATGCTCGAGGTGGTACAGGGGGAAAACTAATGCAGCACTGGCAAGGGCAGGACTCATGATGTACATTATGGGCTCTGGGTTCCAACTACAGTCTAACATAGCCATAAGAAGTCTTAGACACCTAAGCAATTGTTTACCACCATTTGTCTTTGCAGTAAGTATAAAACAAGATAAAATATTAAAATAGACAAACATAAAGTAAGTATGGAAGCAAGGAATTCTTGAAAGCTAGATTTCTTTTAAGATTTCAGTTCAATGCTACCTACCATATATGTAAGACTTTTACACACACACACACACATATATATATAGTGCATTTTTTGTGTGTTTGATGAAGCGATTTTTGACGCAATACAAATGCAAGCTGCATTCTACGCATAACAGAAAGAGGAGCTATATTGACAGACAGTTGTGCCCTGACTTTCTCTCGGTCAGCTGAGAAAGGCTTCAATTTTGTATTTAATACAAAGTTTGTCATTACATATTGCAATAGCAGCTTTACAATGGGGAATGTCATGGTTTATAGTATTTGGTATGTCCTTCATGGATTCCACAATGATTGGCTTCTTAACAGAGTTATAAAACAGACTTCCGCGGAAGAGATAGGAATCTTTTCGTACAACGGCATTTTGTATCCATGTCACTGAGTTCTCTTTAAGTACTCTTTCAATCACAGTCATCAGATTCATCTATTCAGTAAAGGGCTCTAAAACACAATCAGCATTAAAAAAAATTTCCTCTCACTTTATCTGCACTTACACCTTGCCACCAGAGAGGTCTCCAAATCCTCAGAACATAGCATAGCTTTACTATAATAAGTTATACTGGGCTTTTTTTAAATGGTTGAGTGAACATAATGGATTGCATACATTTATTCTATGGTATAGAATCTATATTTATTCTAATCTTTACACTGTGTGAATTTTATACTGAACAGGCCAGTAGAACTTTTCCAGAATCACTTACCATGAAACCTCTTTTCCTAATTAATTTTTATTTTCACTTGTTTTTCTCTGGACAGTGACAAAATGTAAACTTATTTTGTATATACAGATTAAAATCTTTTTTGCAAGTTTAGGTTTTCTGCATTATATGATAGAGGCATCTGTTCTATGAAATGTTTATGATGACTGGACCAATAGCTCCAAAATGCTTTAAATAAACACTCTTTACATTACCTTACATTAAATTAAAGATTCATTTTACCAAAGGGTAACTGTAACTGTGTACTATTTTGGATATACTTGTTTATCTGTGACCAGAGACTAATGTGTTATGTAACATATACATCACTGTCGATGTCAGTATTCAAGTACTGAAAGCACTAATGAGGCATTTACATTAGATGGATAGATGAATAGATATTTTATTGTGATTCCAGAGGGACAGAGAGGGAAGGCATCCAAAAGCTATTCCACAAGTGCACAAGGTAAGACAACACAGGACAGTTACAACAAAAAAGAAAAAATAGAATATTAAATAAATACACAACATAGAAATTGAAAAAGTCTCACAGTGTGTATGTGAGAGTGATGACAGTAGTGCAGTAAACCAGTGTAAACAGTGCAGACTTTGATAGTGCAAATACGCAGTTATGCAGTTGGCAGTGTAAATATGCAATAAAATGCAGCAGCACTATTTGTATGTGTAGACTTTATACATGCTGTATAGTATAATAGGCATAGTATAATAATAACAACAGCATAGGCATTATATATATATATATATATAGTCAACAGTATAGTTCAGTATAGTTATGTATAACACACAGTTATACACATAAATCTGGGAAATAATATATAATATGACACAGTCTGATAACTGTTGATATTGGGATAAGCCAGAGAGAATACCTACAGGCCAACAAGTCTTTAAGGTTTTACAGGTGACGGTTTTGTGACTGAAACTAGTCCAACTACTCAAGCTAGAACCAGAAATTCATCCATCCATCCATCCATCCATCCATTATGTCCTCTTTATCCCGCTGGTTGGTGTCACAAAGGGGCTGGAGCCACTCAGAGGGTCATCCGACGAAGGCGGGGTACATCGTGGATAGGTCGCATGGCCAACATTCACTCACACCTACAGACAATTTAATGTGACCGATCAACCTAACTTGCATTTTTGTCGACTGTGGGAGGAAAACAGAGTACTTGGAGGAAATCCACTCAAGCACAGGGAGAACTCCATAGAACCAGATATGAAACTGAAATTACTCATGCACAGTGCCCAGTAGATCCTTTTTTTTCAAATAGTAATGTTTTTTCAAATGTACAGCACTGTGAGCCGATAAATTTTATTCATGCTGCTGAATTTTTCAGACTGCTGATGCAACAGTGTCAGAATGAGATAGAAATAACTTCCACACTGTCCTTTTCTCTGAGTGAACATTCTATAGTGAACAGACCAAACGATATTAGTTAATACTAATGATGCATGAGAAGACTGAGCATGATAAGAACATGCAGCTGTTTGCCTTTGCTCCTCTGTTCTAGGTGGGAGAGAAGAAGAAGGATAGAAGGTGAAGAAGGTAGGGCTTCAAAAATGATGAAAAATGGATCACCGTACAACCTGTTAATATTCTGCTCCAGATCCAGGTCAGATTGGGAAGAAAGCAGTCGAATCCTTGAGAATGACAGGGCAGATAGTACCGGAATAATGAGAGAGAGAGAGAGAGAGAGATAGATAGAGAGAAAAAGAGAGAGAGAAATGAGAGAGGGAGAAAAAAGCCATTTGCATTCCCTGCACACTGTCAGACATGAGGCTGGACGTGTGCATGAACGAGAGTAATTTAATGGATGAAACACAGTAGAGACTGTTTGCATGTGTTGTGGTGAAGCTTCGGCACTAGAGGAGCGGTACAGAGCGTCTCATACATCATACTGAGCTGTGTGGGGTCTGTTCTCATGGTAATTTCCATTAAACTAATAGAACTAATGGGCTCAGATGCATTAGTCTATAAGAAGCTGGTGTTTTCTATAGCCACTCGTTTAGTGGGTGAATTAAAAGATAAGCAAGATCTACCTTTTACTCGAGTCATTTATATTCCAGAACATTCTAGGGCTTTAACAATTGATCATGCCATCACACTGGAAACTCTCTATTGCTGGTCTTAAATTGCTTCAAGGTTTTTTCATCCTAGAGTCCATTTCTCTCAAACTTTACCCTTTTCTGCTCGTTCTTTTCACAGATGGGATAGAAATGTAAAAAAAACTTTCTTTTTAACGAAAGACTTTTTCAGTGTAGTGTAATACATTAGTGTAATGGCTTTCCCCCACCGTACACTGAGGTAATGAACTGATTCCTGAGTGTCCATTACTGTCTCATATAACCCTCACAATACAACTCATCCATTAGTTATACAGCAAGAGAGAGAGAGAGAGACAGAGAGAGAGAGAGAGAGAGAGAGAGAGCAGGAGAGAGAAAGACAGAGAGAGATAGAGAGACAGAGAGAGAGAGAGAGAGCAGGAGAGAGAAAGACAGAGAGAGATAGAGAGACAGAGAGAGAGAGAGAGACAGAGAGAGAGAGAGAGCGAGAGAGCAGGAGAGAGAGACAGCGAGAGATAGAGAGAGAGAGAGAGTGAGAGAGCAGGAGAGAGAAAGACAGAGAGATAGAGACAGAGAGAGAGAGCGAGAGAGCAGGAGAGAGAGAGACAGAGAGAGATAGAGAGAGAGAGAGAGTGAGAGAGCAGGAGAGAGAAAGACAGAGAGATAGAGACAGAGAGAGAGAGAGCGAGAGAGCAGGAGAGAGAGAGACAGTGAGAGATAGAGAGAGAGAGAGAGAGAGAGCGAGAGAGCAGGAGAGAGAGAGACAGCGAGAGATAGAGAGAGTGAGAGAGCAGGAGAGAGAAAGACAGAGAGATAGAGACAGAGAGAGAGAGAGCGAGAGAGCAGGAGAGAGAGAGACAGAGAGAGATAGAGAGAGAGAGAGAGAGAGAGAGAGAGAGAGAGTGAGAGAGCAGGAGAGAGAAAGACAGAGAGATAGAGAGACAGAGAGAGAGAGAGCGAGAGAGCAGGAGATAGAGAGACAGAGAGAGATAGAGAGAGAGAGAGAGAGAGAGAGAGAGAGAGAGAGCAGGAGAGAGAGAGACAGCGAGAGATAGAGAGAGAGAGAGTGAGAGAGCAGGAGAGAGAAAGACAGAGAGATAGAGACAGAGAGAGAGAGAGAGAGAGAGAGAGCAGGAGAGAGAGAGACAGAGAGAGAGATAGAGAGAGAGAGAGAGAGAGAGAGAGAGAGAGAGAGAGAGAGAGAGAGAGTGAGAGAGCAGGAGAGAGAAAGACAGAGAGATAGAGAGACAGAGAGAGAGAGCGAGAGAGCAGGAGATAGAGAGACAGAGAGAGATAGAGAGAGAGAGAGAGTGAGAGAGCAGGAGATAGAGAGACAGAGAGAGATAGAGAGAGAGAGAGAGAGAGAGAGAGCGAGAGAGCAGGAGAGAGAAAGACAGAGAGATAGAGAGACAGAGAGAGAGAGAGTGAGAGAGCAGGAGAGAGAGACAGAGAGAGAGATAGAGAGAGAGAAAGAGAGAGAGAGAGAGAGAGCAAGAGAGCAGGAGGTAAAGGGTGGGAGGTCGAGAAAGAGAAAAAGAAAGAAAAGGGAGAGGAAAGAAAGAAGAAGGTGGAGGAGAGGGAGAAGGTGAAGAGACAGAGAAGAAAAGGGGACAAATAAGAAATAAAAAGAGAAAGATATCGTGTTGGATAGGAGAGATATAGGATGGAGGCAGAGGGAGAAGAAAGAAATAGAAGAAGACAGAAAGAGAAAGAAGAGGGAGATATGATAGAACGGGAATAAATTAAAGGGAGAAGGATTGAAGAAGAAGGAAGGAGGAAGGGAGAGAGAAGGAGAGGGACAGTGAGGGAGAAAAAAGAAAAAGGAGAAAGAAGGAGGGTGGGAAGAAAAAGCAAAGTAAGAGAGGAGAGAGATGAGAGAAGGACAGGGAAAGAAAGAGATAGGAGAAAGAGCAAAGGGAGTGAGAGATGGTGAGAGAGTGGAAGAAAGAGAAAATGAGAAAGACAGAACAGAGAGATAAAAAAAGAGAGAGCAGAAGGAGCAAATGAAAAGAAGAGAGAGAGAGAAAGTGAGAGGGGAAAAAAGAAAAGGTGTGAGGGACAGAGGAGAGAGAAAGTAGAAGGGAGAGCAGAAAGAGCAAAGCAAGAGAGGAGAGAGAGGCAGTAAGAAAGTGAAAGAAAGAGAAGGTGAAAAGGACAGAAGAGAGAGAGAGAAGGAGGAAGAGCAGAAAGAGCAAAGTGAGAGAGGAGAGAGAGACAGTGAGAGGGAGAGAAAAAGAAAGGGTGGGATAATAGTAAATAAGAGGGAATGAGGCAAAAAAGGGAGAAAAGTGAAGAAGGGGAGAACTACTGACATATAAAGAGAGAGAGAGAAAGACAGACAAAGAGAAAGAGGGGAAAAGACAGAAAGATAAAGAGAGAGAGAGAAAGACAGACAAAGAGAGAGAGGGAAAAAGACAGACAGATAAAGAGAGAGAGAGAGAAAGACAGACAGATAAAGAGAGATAGCGAGAAAGAGACAAATAAAGAGAGAGAGAGAGAAAGACAGACAAAGAGAGAGAGGGAAAAAGACAGACAGATAAAGAGAGAGAGAGAGAAAGACAGACAGATAAAGAGAGAGAGAGAAAGACAGACAGATAAAGAGAGATAGCGAGAAAGACAGACAAATAAAGAGAGAGAGAGAGAAAGACAGACAAAGAGAGAGAGGGAAAAAGACAGACAGATAAAGAGAGAGAGAGAGAAAGACAGACAGATAAAGAGAGAGAGAGAAAGACAGACAGATAAAGAGAGATAGCGAGAAAGACAGACAAATAAAGAGAGAGAGAGAGAAAGACAGACAAAGAGAGAGGGAAAAAGACAGACAGATAAAGAGAGAGAGCAAGAAAGACAGACAGATAAAGAGAGAGAGAGGGGACAAACAGATCAAGAGAGAGGGAAGAAGACAGACAGATAAAGAGAGAAAGATAGACAGATAGAGAGTGGTAGAAAAAGCGTGAGAGAGAGAGAGAGAGAGAGAGAGATGGTGTTTGTTTGAGTAAAGCTCTCTCTCTCTCTCCTCTTGTGAAGGACGAGCACAGGTTTACTTTTATCCGGCGCTGCTGCCTTTAAGCTTGACCCCAAATACGTGGATCAAACCCTCACAGATTCTCCTCCAGACACGCGCTGGTCTGCTGTGCTCGGTCGCTGGTGGTCTTTTTAGACGCTCTTTCCGCCGTTCTCGCTGTGGAATCTGATCTGAGGTGAGCCTGGAGGCTTTCAGCCGGGCTAACGAGGAGCAGTTACGGCTCTCTGTGCGTCAGGAAACATTTCTTCAGGAGCAGAGAGAAAGAACAGAGCTTTCCTCCTGTAATGAAAGATTCACAAGCAGAGAAAGAGAATTATATAAACTAATAATCACAGTTTTCTTGCAGAGGTTTGAAGAATCCCTCTGGTGTCCTCAGAAGAGGACGTACATAAGTAAGATTTATTCATAAAGCACATGCTGATGGGAAGCAGGGCTTATGATGTCTACAACTCAAATAGAACCATTTTATCTACTATCCAGAAACCAGCAGTGAACCTACACACTGCTGTGAGTGTTTATATGTGCTGTTGATGCTAAAATAAACTCAAAACTCTAATAAAACCAGCTCAGATATCAGGCAGAGTATTAAAACTATACTGTGTAGTATCTGTCTGAGAAGTAGCTTTTAGAACCATAAAACTCCCACCACCACCACATCTACCCTCTAACTGTGCCTCACTTATCTGTCTTTGCACTGGTAAGCGTGTTGTTATGTAAATGTAAGAATCTTATAGAACTGAGGTCACTAATAGGCAGACCGCGGTCCATGTGCAGACTCAGACGTTGCCTAGTGCGGACCCAAAGCAATACTAAAACTATTGGGAAGGATTTAATTTAGACAATGTTTGTTTTAAGTGGCGGAACTTTTCTAGTCTTTATGGTATATAGGCTTTGCGGTGCAGTAACCTCACAGACCAACCATGTGCATTGTAAGATCATCAAAGGCTCCAGATCTGGCCAATCAGATCTGTGCAGATTCGGGAGTGAGGCGCCCACACAGGCGAGGTACGAAGCTAGAAGCAGCAATCAGAGAATAAAGCGAGTCGGAGAATAAAGCGAGTCGGAGAGTAAAGCGAGTCAGAGAATAAAGCGAGTCGGAGAATAAAGCGAGTTGGAGAGTAAAGCGAGTCGGAGAGTAAAGCGAGTCAGAGAATAAAGCGAGTCGGAGAATAAAGCGAGTCGGAGAGTAAAGCAAGTCAGAGAGTAAAGCAAGTCAGAGAGTAAAGCAAGTTGGAGAGTAAAGCGAGTCGGAGAGTAAAGTGAGTCGGAGAGTAAAGCGAGTCAGAGAGTAAAGCAAGTCGGAGAGTAAAGCAAGTCAGAAAGTAAAGCGAGTCGGAGAGTAAAGCGAGTCGGAGAGTAAAGCGAGTCGGAAAGTAAAGCGAGTCAGAGAGTAAAGCAAGTCAGAGAGTAAAGCGAGTCGGAGAGTAAAGCGAATCTGAGAGTAAAGCGAGTCGGAGAGTAAAGCGAGTCGGAGAGTAAAGCGAGTCAGAGAGTAAAGCGGGTCGGAGAGTAAAGCAAGTCAGAGAGTAAAGCGAGTCAGAGAGTAAAGCGAGTCGGAGAGTAAAGCGAGTCGGAGAGTAAAGCGAGTTGGAGAATAAAGCGAGTCAGAGAGTAAAGCGAGTCGGAGAGTAAAGCGAGTTGGAGAGTAAAAAGAGTAAAGCAAGTCAGAGAGTAAAGCAAGTTGGAGAGTAAAAAGAGTAAAGCAAGTTGGAGAGTAAAGCGAGTCGGAGGGTAAAGCGAGTCAGAGAGTAAAGCGAGTCGGAGAGTAAAGCGAGTCAGAGAGTAAAGCGAGTCGGAGAGTAAAGCGAGTCAGAGAGTAAAGCAAGTCAGAGAGTAAAGCGAGTCAGAGAGTAAAACGAGTCGGAGAGTAAAGCGAGTCGGAGAGTAAAGCAAGTCAGAGAGTAAAGCGAGTCAGAGAGTAAAGCGAGTCGGAGAGTAAAGCGAGTCAGAGAGTAAAGCGAGTCAGAGAGTTAAGCGAGTCAGAGAGTAAAGCGAGTCGGAGAGTAAAGCGAGTCTGAGAGTAAAGCGAGTCGGAGAGTAAAGCGAGTCAGAGAGTAAAGCGAGTCGGAGAGTAAAGCGAGTCGGAGAGTAAAGCGAGTCTGAGAGTAAAGCGAGTCAGAGAGTAAAGCTAGTCAGAGAGTAAAGCGAGTCAGAGAGTAAAGCGAGTCGGAGAGTAAAGCGAGTCGGAGAGTAAAGCGAGTTGAAGAATAAAGCGAGTTGAAGAATAAAGTGAGTTGGAGAGTAAAGCGAGTCGGAGAGTAAAGCGAGTCAGAGAGTAAAAAGAGTAAAGCAAGTTGGAGAGTAAAGCGAGTCGGAGAGTAAAGCGAGTCGGAGAGTAAAGCAAGTTGGAGAGTAAAAAGAGTAAAGCAAGTTGGAGAGTAAAGCGAGTCGGAGGGTAAAGCAAGTCAGAGAGTAAAGCGAGTTGGAGAATAAAGCGAGTTGGAGAGTAAAGCGAGTCGGAGAGTAAAACGAGTCAGAGAGTAAAGCAAGTCAGAGAGTAAAGCGAGTCGGAGAGTAAAGCGAGTCTGAGAGTAAAGCGAGTCGGAGAGTAAAGCAAGTCAGAGAGTAAAGCGAGTCAGAGAGTAAAGCGAGTCGGAGAGTAAAGCGAGTCGGAGAGTAAAGCGAGTTGGAGAATAAAGCGAGTCGGTGAGTAAAGCAAGTCAGAGAGTAAAGCAAGTCAGAGAGTAAAAAGAGTAAAGCAAGTTGGAGAGTAAAGCGAGTCGGAGAGTAAAGCGAGTCGGAGAGTAAAGCAAGTTGGAGAGTAAAAAGAGTAAAGCAAGTTGGAGAGTAAAGCGAGTCGGAGGGTAAAGCAAGTCAGAGAGTAAAGCGAGTTGGAGAATAAAGCGAGTCGGAGAGTAAAGCAAGTCAGAGAGTAAAGCAAGTCAGAGAGTAAAGCAAGTCAGAGAGTAAAGCGAGTCGGAGAGTAAAGCGAGTTGGAGAATAAAGCGAGTCGGAGAGTAAAGCAAGTTGGAGAGTAAAAAGAGTAAAGCAAGTTGGAGAATAAAGCAAGTTGGAGAGTAAAAAGAGTAAAGCAAGTTGGAGAATAAAGCGAGTCGGAGAGTAAAAAGAGTAAAGCAAGTTGGAGAATAAAGCGAGTCGGAGGGTAAAGCGAGTCTGAGAGTAAAGCAAGTTGGAGAGTAAAAAGAGTAAAGCAAGTCAGAGAGTAAAGCAAGTTGGAGAGTAAAAAGAGTAAAGCAAGTTGGAGAGTAAAGCGAGTCGGAGGGTAAAGCGAGTCGGAGAGTAAAGCAAGTCAGAGAGTAAAGCAAGTTGGAGAGTAAAGCGAGTCGGAGAGTAAAGCGAGTCGGAGAGTAAAGCGAGTTGGAGAATAAAGTGAGTCGGAGAGTAAAGCAAGTCAGAGAGTAAAGCAAGTCAGAGAGTAAAGCAAGTTGGAGAGTAAAAAGAGTAAAGCAAGTTGGAGAATAAAGCGAGTCGGAGGGTAAAGCAAGTCAGAGAGTAAAGCGAGTCGGAGAGTAAAGCGAGTCAGAGAGTAAAGCGAGTCGGAGAGTAAAGCAAGTTGGAGAGTAAAACGAGTCGGAGAGTAAAGCAAGTCAGAGAGTAAAACGAGTCGGAGAGTAAAGCAAGTCGGAGAGTAAAGCAAGTTGGAGAATAAAGCGAGTCGGAGAGTAAAGCGAGTCGGAGAGTAAAGCGACTCGGAGAGTAAAGCGAGTCGGAGAGTAAAGCAAGTTGGAGAATAAAGCGAGTCGGAGAGTAAAGCGAGTCGGAGAGTAAAGCGAGTCGGAGAGTAAAGCAAGTCGGAGAATAAAGCGAGTCTGAGAGTAAAGCGACTCGGAGAGTAAAGCGAGTCGGAGAGTAAAGCAAGTTGGAGAATAAAGCGAGTCGGAGAGTAAAGCAAGTCGGAGAATAAAGCGAGTCGGAGAGTAAAGCGAGTCAGAGAGTAAAACGAGTCGGAGAGTAAAACGAGTCGGAGAGTAAAACGAGTCATAGAATAAAGTGAGCTCGAAATAATAACGTGTTCCAGTAAAGGAAGTCGATGGTGAAAACTGACTGTTTAAGCAGGAATGGAGGCGTATATGTTTCACATATATGTTTATTTACTGTTTCTATTAATAAACAATTTATGATGAACCCCTTTTTCAAAAGCATTCTGTTTTTTTAGCCCGTTTTTACTTGAATTGAGGAAAAAACATTTATTAGAAGTTTTAAAAGTAATTCATTTAGTTCAGCATTTAAAACAATAAATATTGTTGAAATATACTAAATGGTATTTGCTATTTGTTTTGTTTTTCAGTTGCTGATGGTATAAAATGCAGATACTAAGACAGTTCAGTAAACAGGATCTGGTACTGAATTATAACACAAGTTAGAAATGATGATGGTCCGGACCTTGGCCTGAGGAAATCTCCTCTAACTGGACCTTACTGACCTCTAATTAAATACCACTGATCTAGAATATATCTGGGGCAATCTGATGTCGCACAGAAGCTTTCAGTAAGATAAAAATACATACACATCGTCACTGTTCAAAGAAAAACACATCTCCAACATAGTAACTTTACAGGAGAGGCCAAAAACATTCTTAACTCTTAATGTAAGTCAATGTAAAGAGGTTTTATTCCAAGTAATTTTGGAGCAGGATATAAGGAGCAGCTGCGATGTTCCAATCATATAGAAAGCGATGATATGCTTTTAATGAATTTTAACTTTCAGAATTCATCCAATCAACACAATAGAACATGTGTTTGCTGAGTCTCACCTGCAAGACAGCTAGTGACCTTAGCAAGTAACCATTCAGTCATTCGATCAGCTCAAATCTGCACCAGGAACAGTCCTATATAAAACCAGACAGCTTTATTAATAAGCTAAGCTATTTGTTCTCTGCGCTCAGAGTGTGTGCTTACGTCCATGTGTTCTTACTGACCTCCTCTTGAGACTTTTGAGAACACATATACCAAAAACGGTTAAGGTACCTGGATGTTGTTCTTGCCCAGAAAACACCCAAGGGCGCATCAGTAGGTGATTTGTTGACAAGAACGAACATAAATACTCAGCACTCTCTGAGACTGAGTATACCGACCCACAGACCCAACATTTATAAGTTCTCTTTTTTAAGTAAAAGGTGCTTATAAACCTTCTTTAGGAGTAAAATAAAACATTTATATATATATTAAAATTACAATTTTCAAATCTTTGCTTGTTTGGTACAAATAATACCTGATGTGTATGTTTGTTCTGATGTTTCAGAAGCACAAGCCTCTGTTTATCAATGCAGGCGGTGTTTTCTTCATCTCTCTCATATGCTGCACTTATATTTATTATTTATTAATTCAGGCTTTAATCACAGTTTAACCTGCTGCTGGCTCATGAACATTTAAACTAAATGACTGCTGCTGTCACGGTTGTAGCTGCTGAACTTTGGCTTTATTGTATTAAACAGTAATATTAAATTCCTCGTTATCAGTTACTAAATGGCCTCTCAGCACTAGTGGGATCAGCTGGACTCGGAGTGGCTATTGCACAATTGCAAGTACATACCCAGAGATGTCAAGTTACCTTACTTAAGTAGAGATTTTGGTTTATTATACTTCACTGGAGTGATTACTTTTCAGATGATTACATTACATTTTCACACAATTATCTGTACTTTCTACTCCTTATATTTTATAAATAGCCTAGTTACTCCTATTTTCAAATTATTTTCATTCATGTACATTTACATTCCAGTAAAGGTTATTGATAACATGCCTTTGAAGTTTGACTGCACCATTACAATACTTAACTAATCATCATATCTTCAGCTCCATGAAACACATGTTAATGTTCAGTAGTACACAGATATGCTTCTTTAATATATTTACATTGTACTAAAGTACATTTATTCTCAATGGGCGTATTTGCAGCTGAAACAGGAAGCCTAGCGCATCCCAAATTTATCAACATTAACAGTTTAATAAAACATTATAGTCATTATGGCTTTAAGAAGAATGTTTTTTTTGGGGGGAGGTGGGCTAGTGCACTATAGACCCCTGTGGTGTGGCCTAAGCTTTTGTCCTTAATGGCATTTTTTTCTCTTACATTACTTTTACTTTTATACTTTAAGTAGTACTTTTACACTTTTACTGGAGTAAAACTTGAGTTGATACTTCAACTTCTACAGAAGTATTTTTAAACCCTAGTATCTACACTTCTACCTGAGTAATGAGTGTGAATACTTTTGACTTTGTACATTCCACATCTGAAACTCCAGTGCTAGTGTTCTCCAAGTTTGATCTTGCAAAGTCAGCTTGTCAGAACACAAGAAGAACACAAGTATGAAGAAGTATGAGGAACACAAGTACATTCTTCATGTTCTGGGTATTGAAAAATACCATATGTTTGCCATTTATGATGAAGACCAGCCTGCAGTTGCCTAGTTGGCTAAATATTTGGCTGCCCAGTGAGGAAGATATTGCTGCACTGCAACCCGTCGTTCATTGCACAATGCAGCAGAGCTCTTCACTGACATGAAAAGGAGGCAGCGAAGCAAAGTTGAAAGTGGACACATACCATAAGGTCCTTTTAGCAGTCGGAGATGTGACTGGCTCAACAATGTGAAGACGAGCTAATTCATTTAGAGCCTCGAAAAACAAATAAATAAAACAAATAAAAGCACTTAAACTGAACCTAAAAATGGACTGGGAGCCAATAAAGCGAAGTAGAGCGGGCAGTAAAACTGGTGGCACAAAAGAGAAGTTCAATCATAATGACAGTAATAATGTTTTTGTGCTGTAGGTTATTTTTGGACTTGTGGTTTAGACTTGGTTACAGAAAAGTCCTGCAGGTTCTTTTACAGTGCGAGGCTCAAGAGGCATTTCTGAATTAGGCACACAGTGATGGAGCTGAATCAGACATGAGGATTCTTCTTTGAGACAGAATTGCCTCCAGGTTTCATCTGGTTAGGTGTTGATGATCTTACTCTCAAGCCCTGTAAGAGGCAGCATTAGACCGCCTTCCAGTCAGGAAAAGGATTATTACTGTAACACTGTATGACGTAAGTTGCATAATTAACTCAGTACAAGTAGCCACCTTAAAGCCTGAATCTTGTCAGGGCTTCTGTCCATATTTATAAACAACCGTATGTCAGTCTGGGGGAAAGTACAGAGAAACATTTACATACCTAAGTGAAAACATGTGTCAAAATCTTTTCTCAGTACTTGTACTGAAACCATCCACCCATCCATTATCTATCGCTTAATCCCGCTAGTCAGGGTCACGGGGGGCTGGAGCCAATCCCAGCGTCATCAGGCAAAGGCGGCACTCACACCTATGGGCAATTTAGAGTGACCAGTCAACCTACCATCCATGTGTTTGGACTGTGGGAGGAAACCGGAGTACTCGGAGGAAACCCACTCAAGCATGGGGAGAACTCTACACAGAACGGCCCGGACCGGTCATCCAACCCGAATTGTCTTGCTGTGAGGTGACAGTGCTAACCACGACAGCACTGCGCTGACCATGCACTGAAACCACATTTGCAAATTCCTGAGGTGCGAGTGGTTTTCACTGCTAATTAGTGCTGGATAGTCTTCCATTACAAAATTTGTTAGTTACATTAACTTCATAGCTGCAGTGCAAAGCTTAATAAGCCACTTCCTTAGCAAGTGTTCATGATGCAGATGGTACCCTCAAGCACTAAATGTACAGGTGTTTCAGCTTCTCTGGTATGTAATATTATCCAGTTCTATAAATGACTGCAATCGTGACTGGATCACTGTGGGTTCTGACCTGTTTGTATGTTCACTGAAGACGATCTTAAAGCTACACTAAGATTTGGGGATTTGAAGGTGCCGCAAAGTAGGAAAGAACATTTTATAACATCGGTTGAACATCAGGCCCCTTCCTCCAGCAAGAAATGATGATTGTGAGAGTTTTCGAAGATTACACAGTTACAATATGAAGAAAGGCTATGTCTGCTCAGGGGGTAAATTAAGAATCTACTATTGTCTTCATATCTCTATCAGTATAACGCTGATTCATCATTATTGACTGTTAAATGTTTCTGGTGTTACAGGGTGACTCAGTCGTTCACTCCTGATGGTGTCCTGCACAGTTTGGTGATCTTCCTGCTCTGATCACCTGATTGACCGTGTCAGTTATATATGGTGCTGAGTTGATGTGTTAAAGCAGGATAATCAAGCTCTTCTGCAGTGCAGCCCTTCAGTCCCAGAGGCCATGACTCCTAGTTTAATGGATTCTATCTTGCAACTGAAGGAGACTCTAGCTGTACGCATGCTTTTCTGTTAATGGCCTGTCCTGCAATTTCACCCGTGTTGGATGTTAAGTGCGTGTTTTCCACGTCCTGCTTTTTGCCTGGTCAGAGTGGCCTGACCCTGCTCCAGCTATCGTCACACTTCATACACAATTCTGTTTGTGACCATGGAAACCTGCTTGTTAAATCTGCAAGTTTTCACGAAGAGAAGATCATGAGCAGATGTTTTCGTCTTTCTCCCATTACAAAAAAAATCACTGATATAATCCAGCTCTGCACACAGAAATTGCCAGGGCTGCAATGAATTTTCTTTGAATAACTAATTGTATAAGGTCCTATACTTACTGCTTGACTATAAGTATGACCATCTAACAAACCATTTCTTTACCAAGCATTCTTGTGGTAAGCTGTCAGTTGAACCAGATATCACTGAAAAGCTTGTTTCTTGTAGAATCTAACTAGAGTATATATATATATACTCAGTACTATACCGTCTTCTAATGTCTAATGCTGTTTAGAACTGTTATTGGCCGGTTTGCTCAAAATCATTTTTTGTTCTGCTTTCAGAATCAAAATTTTACATCAACACTGCCTTCAAGAAAAGTTACATGTTCATTGCTATCTGTATTCTGATGGATGTTACAGCAGAATGCCCAGTAACGAATATCATAGATACAAGATATGAATCTATGAACACATTTATAACCAATTATAATGCATTCATAAGGAACTGTAAACATGACTATAAATGTTTATAAATGTTTTGTAACCTAACAGTAACTTAACAGTGTTAAAACTTATGATGCTGTAATCAGTTCTATGTACCAAGCCCGGCTTTGTTTTTTCACCTTCAATTACAAACATACAAAACACAGCAGTAAAATGAGCTGGTTACAAGATCCTAGACTGTAATTACGTAACATTATGTAATTACGTCTTGACTTAATAACATTTACACAACAACATTTACAGCGAAACTATAACAGTGTATAACAGCAGCCAAAACTGTGGAGGAATCTTTGGTATCAGTCTGTGAAGGGGATGTTGACACTTTCCAAGGAACCAAACCGTCAACAACATTAATTTTTTAAACAAGGCTGAAATTAGCCTCTATTCGTCAGCTTCTTAATGAAACATTCCATTCCAGCTTAAATGCTGCAGCTTATACAGGAGCTAGAATGTACCTGCAGCACCATTTAAGGTGGAACAGAACATTCGCAAAAAACATGTCTATGCACACATTCATAAAATATCATAATGCATTCATAAGGAATTATAATAGGAATTATAATATAAATGTGTTTATAGATTCTATGAACACATTCATAACATATCATAATGCATTCATAAGGAATTATAATAGGAATTATAATATAAATGTGTTTATAGATTCTATGAACACATTCATAACATATCATAATGTATTCATAAGGAATTATAACAGGAATTATAATATAAATGTGTTTATAGATTCTATGAACACATTCATAACATATCATAATGCATTCATAAGGAATTATAATAGGAATTATAATATAAATGTGTTTATAGAATCTATGAACACATTCATAACATATCATAATGCATTCATAAGGAATTATAATAGAAATTATATGAATGTGTTTATAGATTCTATGCACACATTCATAACATATCATCATGCATTCATAAGGAATTATAATAGGAATTATAATATAAATGTGTTTATAGATAAGGAATTATAAACATGACTATAAATGTTTATAAAAATGCCTTATGTAAAATACTTAAGTATTTTAACAGTGCTAAAACGTATAATGCTGTAATGCTGTAATGCTAACTTAATATTGCATACCCAGTAAATGCCTTCATGCCACAGTAACTTCATGCTCAGTGTGAGGTCAGAGGAGGATTCAGGGTTAGTGTGCTGATGAGCACTTGGAGTGCTGTGATGTAATATAATTTTTAAAGTGAGAGCAGCGTAAATGAAAGTGTATTGTATTAATAACTCTGGGCTGTTTGAGTATTCAGAATTTAAGTCCTAAAAACATCTGCTAAAGGTGTGAAATAAAATATTGGCATAAACAAACGCATATGTCTCACATTATTTATAGCTGACAAATACCACTTACAGACTCTTTTGATGGGGTTTTAATATTGTATAACAATCTATACCCCTAACTAATGACTAATACATTCCTTCTATTTGTTTTATGAGCAGACAGGTTTCTTATGCAGCTTTTGGATTTCACAATAAAACAACATGATTTCAATACGCTATTGTGTAAAATTCTTTCTCTGAAATGTTTTTCTACAGTAAGATAAAGACTTAAATTCTAATATCATTTAATTTTAACATCCACTAGCATTAATCAAGTAAAACAATCCTGCATCATAACGCCTGTCAGCCTCTGTTCTCTTTGTTTGTTTTTTGTTTTAGATTTAATTACTGAGGAATAGAAAGCTTATTAATGAGCCTTAAACCCTTGGGGTTCCAAAAACAAAGGTCAGATTGTGGAGGAGAAGACATCACTTACTCATGCTGAGTGTATGGAGGGTTCAGAGGCCTCAGCAGTGAAGAGGAGTCACCCACCAGCATCACACATCTCACTCTGTTTTACGTAAACCCACATAGTGTCACCGGTGCAAAGAGCAAGCTCCCACACTGAAGTTTAAGCAGAGATATACATAGATTAACGCCAGGAGGAGCCATTTTAACTTTAAGACAGGAATCTTCAGGAACTTCTCAAGGATCTAACCTTGAGAAGATATGTTTTCCTTATAGTCTGTGAAATAACCACTTCCAGCTCTGATCATTATCTTAAGGTAAAAGCCTGCAACACAGTGACCCGCAATAGCACACAGGACAGAAATGAATTATAAAGCTTGTTTTCATAAACACGTTAGTATGAACATCTCTCAAGTAAAAGTTCTCAAATAGATTTGTTTGTGATACGCAGATATAGAAGTGCCATCAAATAAAAAGCTGTAGGTGCAGCTGAATAAGGAGGGTTTGATACATGGAACTGACACATCAGTACTATGTACCAAGCTCTCCTTTGTTTTTTCTCCTTCTTACAGACGTACAGGACAGTGAAATGGGCTGATTACAAGATCCTAGACTGTAATTACGTAACAGTCCTGACTTAATAACATTTACACACCAAAATCTACAGCAAAAACAATAACAGTGGAGAAACAGCAGTGAAATCTGTGGAGGAATCTACAGTCATGGCCAAAAGTTTTGAGAACTGCAAAAAATTTGGTTTCACAAAGTTTGCTGCCTCAGTTCTTATGGTTCTTATCTAACTCTAGATTGTGAAGTGTGATCAGATGAATTGCAATTACTTGCAAAGTCATTCCCTGCCATGAAAAATGACCTCACGACAAAAATTATTGCATTCCAGCCACTCCATTTCCCCCCACTACAATAACCTGCAAACATCATTTCAGTGACAATCTCTTTAGCTCTGGAGAAAACGTTAATGAGCTGATATCACTCTGTCATGAAAAGCAGTCTGGGTTGCTTTAAAAGGGTAGTGATGCCTTAAAGTTTTCTTCTGTTATCCATGATTACATCATTGCACTGTATGAAAGGGTTACACAGGTGAGGACACTGCTGCCTGTAAGATACACCCCAATCAACCATTAATCCAATCATCAAGAACTTCAAGGAGAGTGACTCAATTGCAGTGAAGAAGGCTTCATGGTGCCCAAGAAAGTCAAGCAAGCTTCAGGACCGTCTCCTGAAAAGAATGCAGCTACAACATCGGGTCAGTGCAATGCTTGGCCAGGAATGTCAGAGGGCAGGTGTGAGTGCATCTGAATGCACAGTGAGGCAAAGGCTTTTGGAGGATAGCTTGGTGTCAAGAAGGACAGCAAAGAACCCACTTCTCTCCAAGAAAAACATCAAGGACAGATTTTGCAGGATGCATAGGGATTGGACTGCAGAGGACTGGGGTAAAGTTATCTTCTCTGATGAAGCCCTTTCAGACTGTTTGGGGCATCTGAAAAAATGATTGTCCGGAGTAGTCCATGAGTCCTGTGTCATGCCAACAGTGAAGCATCCTGAGACTATTAATGTGTGGGCTTGCTACTCATCCAGGCGAGGGGGTTCACTCAAAATTTTGGCAAAAAACACTGCCATGAATAAGGAATGGTATCAAAACATCCTTCAAGAGCAACTTCTCCCAAAGGTCTAGGAGCAGTTTAGAGATGAATAATGGTTTTTCCAGCATGATGGAGCACCATGTCACATAGCAAAAGTGATGACCAAGTGGTTCAACCCTCAAAAAAATGGTGGACAAACAAAAACCCAGAATCTGTGATAAAGTCTAAGCAGCGATTAAATAAGAATGGGTTGGATCATTCAAGATTTTGCCTAGAAGCTGATATCCAGCAAGCCAAGGCGAATTATAGGAGTCTTAAAGAAGAAAGGGCAACACTGTAAAGATTGAGTCTTTGCTTAAACTGCATGTATTTGTCAATAAAAGTGAGCACACATATGGAATGCTTATAATTGTACTTCATTATACCATATTCACATCTGACGACAGGTTCTAAAAAAACTGAGGCTGCAAACTTTGTGAAAAGCATAATTTGTGCCAGTCTTAAAACTTTTGGCCACGACTGTATGGTATCAGTCTATGAAGGGCATGTTGACACTTTTCATGCCTCTCATCCAAGAAACCAAACTGTCAATGACATTCACTTTTAAACAAGGCTGAAGTTAGCTTCCTATTCGCCAGCTTCTTAATCAAATGTTTCGTTCCACATTAAATGCTGCAGCTTATACAGGAGCTAGAATGTAACCGCAGCACCATTTAAGGTGGAAAGGAACATTTCTTCATCAAATAAATGCTGGTGAATAAGAAGCCAACTTCAGCTCCAACATCTTTACCAAGATTCCAGACAACTTTGATTCAAAGTTATTAGTTTTCTTTTGAAGATGCTGACAGAGCATCAACGCATTTATTAGCATCACATCTCCAACAACAATCTGTACGTAGCAGCCATGCTGTGTGATTTATCCAACTGTTTACTGGTTGAAGCAGATCATCCTAAATTGAAAGCTTCAGAGTAAGTAACAATTTTAATTTACTCTGTGTTGATGTTGACATTGAAAGAAAGTAGCTAGGTAACTAGGTAACTTTAACTCCAAGTATCTAACGTAGCTAACTAAAAAGCAGATATGGGACTGAGTCACTAAGTTGCAAGTAAAAAGTAAGTCTCAAGTCTTGGCAATCAAGTCCCGAGTCAAGTCCCAAGTCTTAAACTTCGAGTCCTTCATTTCAGTAACACAGTTGATGCAGTTGATTAGTAGTATATTAAACTGACATTAATATAACATTAACATTAAAAAAGCACCTACAGGAATTTTAATAACATCACATTCTAAACCCATAAGCGTTAATATATGGATGGGTCTTTCAGTTCTAACAGCATGTGTGAACTCTGCAGTAGCTCTGCATATAGTGATCAGTGTTTGTACTGTTCTGCACTACTTGAACACTTCCTGTCTGAGATGCTGAGCCTCCTAAATGCTTTAATGTTTCAGTAAAGTTCTCAGTGGATGGTGGAATATCTAGGAGGGATGAACAGAGGGAGAGAGCTTCGTTCACATTAGCTGTTGTTTATCATTATGTCGCTAAGCTAGCTATCTGCTATATGTGAAAATACATAGCAGACTACTGTTCTTTGTGCTGCCTTGAAAGTCGGTTAGGGATAAACTAAACGGCGCAGCACAGCTGCCTAGTGTTTCAGCACCATTTAATACAAAACGATCCAGTTATGTGATTCAGTTTTCCTTATTTATTATGTAAAAATAGGGTGGCGAGTCTTTTCAAGTCTTAAAGTTCAAGTCAGTAAAGGTAAAGTCTAAGTCAAGTCGCAAGTCTTTAGTGATGTTGTCAAGTCAAATATAAGTTTCTAAATACAGTAGCTGCTACTATTGTTTTCAGATATCCACTTAATCAAGTCTATTTGAAAGTACTTAACAGCTTAGTGCAGTTTGTGGCTTAAGTTAGTAGTGCAATCACAATTGGCATTTATTAGCTTACATTACTTTTCAGTACCAGGCATTGGAGTAGGAACCAGAGGGGGATGGGGGGACATGTCCCATCCAATATCAGAAACAGGTAGATTTATCCCACCCAAAAATTAAAGCACAGAAAAGTGGAAACTGCTTAAAAAACTTTTGAGGTTTTTTTTTAAAAGCATATTTTGGTAGCCTTCGCAACTGTACAGTTTGCTGTTAGCAACTGGCTCTGGTTGTTAGGTGATCTATGTCTTTCACTTTGTTAAGACTTGTGTTGAGATGGCTGTTCAGAAATATTCCACAGTCAGCAGCGTCACTGGCTGGCTGACTGGAGCGATCTTACCTACAGTGGAATTAGGATACGTTGAGGATAATGTGAAATGTTGGTAATGCGATTAAAAACAGAGGATAGCAACTGTTTCTCATTTGCTACCTTGTTTGAGTCTTTAACCTTTCTTCTAGTGTTTGTCCTTTCTGCTAGCACTCTGACTGTGTGCAGCCATTAAAAACTGATTAGAGAACACATTCCCGCTTTTCCTCCCACTGTTAGCAAAGAGGTCATTTCCATTAGTGGTTGTTCTTTGGGATTTGGGCTTTGTTTAGGTACACAAGGGCAATTTCTGCCTCAGTTTATTGTGCTAGACAGAGTTGAAATTGGATGTAAGGGTTTTTTCTTTTTGAGACAGAATTGCCTCTAGGTTCCATCTGGTCAAGTGTTGACCCAGATCGTAGCCTCGAGCACGGTGAGAGGAAGCAGTAAATTGTCTTCAGATCATGAAAGAGTCTCAGCACCTATTTTTACTTACACTCTTACAAATAAAGATGCTAGGTTCTTTGGAGCAGTGCTTTAGAAGAACAACCTTTGGTGCCCTAAAAAACTTTTAGTGAATGATGAGAGAGGCTCCCAGGCCTGCTGCTGGAGGAACCCCTGCCCTGAACATTTTATAGTTTGCCTTGCCTCAAGCACTCTCTTTGCTTCTGATCCAACTAATCTGTTAATTAACAAGCCCGTCTGGAGTTGAAGTGGGTGTGTTTTGGCAGGAAAACACAAAAATATGCAGGGCTGGGGGTCCTCCAGGACCAGGACTGGGAACGACTGATCTATAAAAATGGCTTTTAAGGATCTTTTTTAAAACCATTTGCAAGAGTGGTTTATGGCAATATGTTATATATATATAAATGAACAAAACTATGTTGCATAGCTAACATTGATGTCTGGGTTTTTATAGTTGTATGCAAATGTTTTGGTGTCCATAGTCACATGACATTGTATTGAATACATTAAAATAAGTTAATACTTCCTCTGTAATAAACACACATATGCATGTATTATTGTACAAATGCTGTTCACTTGCTGAATTAAGCATTGTGGCTGCATTAAGAAAACACACTTGCATATAGTCGTGCAGTGCCAGAAAGCGAGTCTATTCTAGATTACCTGACAACTCAACACAGTTCCACCCTCAACAAAGTCTGATGATTTAGAGACAATGTTAGGGATGAGAGATAAGCTTCCATTACTTGTTAGCTAAATGAGACTCGTTGCCCCACAGCAACAATGAAAACTGCTTAAGTGCAAGTTTCATCTGGTCAAGTTTTCACATCACTAATCTCACCCTCAAGCACCGCGAGAGGCAACACTTAAGTCTCCTCAGATCATGAAAGGCCGATGTCTGCCAACACCTGTTTCCAGAAGGCATCTCAAGATGAAAGGGGCTCATGTAGGATCGCACTGTCCCAATAAAGTTGATCCAGTCATTTCTAGGTGCAACACAGGGGGGGTCCTCAGAACTCTCCCCCTCTCAGCTGCATCTGTGAATTCACAATCAGCCCTGATTGAGACACATGGTGCCCGGTCTTGGTTGAAAAGGTCAAGTGGAAGAAGATGGAAAGAGGATGAACTTTCCTGATATTTGGGGAATGTGCTGAGTTTAATAACACGCAGCCCCAGAGAACAAATGAAGGAATACATTAAAGGACTCATGAGACATGAATAAAATGAAATGGTGCAGCTGAAAAGAGAACAAGCAGATGGGTACATCCCCCCCTCCACACACACACACACAGGTGTAGGAATGGGCTAATCCAAAGAACGTACACCAACAAAGTGCAGCTATAAGGTACATATTATGGACATTGCCAACAGGTGTATACCATCAAACATATGAGCATGCTACTTAGAAAAACATTGGCGGTACAATAAACCTTAAAGAGTTTACATTGTTGCCGTTTAAAGAAAAACACGTATCTTTATATCCCATGGATGTAGTTTCATGATTAATGGATCATTATGAAATGCTTCAAACTCACGTGGAATAAAAGCTCTTTACATTAGCTTATATTGGAACATTTGTAAAATTCCAACGTTTGTAAATTTCCTGTCCTGCTAAAGGAAAGTTTGTAAAACTCATGTCCTGCTAAATCTGTCCCAGTCAACTACAAGTGCTATTGTTCTGTAAGCGTCAAGAAGCAACAACATCCTCTGATACATCACTAACTACAGAATGTCTGTACTGCCTGTAGAAGAAACTCCAGCACGAGAACTGTGCATTGGGAACTGCATGAAATGGGGTTTCATGGACAAGCAGAATATATGTACAATCCAGGCATTGACTAAAGTGGTGTAACACATACCAGTGCTGGACATGTATCAGTGGAAATCTGTTCTCTGGAGTGATGAATGACGCTTTACTACCTGGCAGTCTGGTAAATGGATCTGAGTTTGGCGGAGGCCAAGAGAACACACAGTGCACAGAATGCACAGTGCCAACAGTAAAGTTAATGGAGGAGGGATAATGGGCCTGGGGCTGTTTTTCAGGATTTGGGTCGACCCCTCAGTTCTAGTGAAGGGTAATGTTAATGCTACAGCATACCAAAGACTTTTTAGGCAGTTATATGTTTCCAACTTTGTGGCGACACTTTGAGAAAGGCCTTAAAAAAAGCACAAAGCACAAAGCCAGATCCATACAGACAGTTTAATGAGTTTGGCATGGAGGAACTCAATCCCGCTGGACACCTTTGGGATGAACTGAAACTTGGACTGTGAGACCAGGCCTTCTCCTCCAACATCACTGCCTGACCTCACAAATGCTCTTTTGACTGAATGGGCAGAAACTCCCACAAAAAAAGTGCAAATTGTTAAAGCCGCTGGGGTTTCTTACTTTGCTGTTCCTCCATTCACCAATAGATAAGATAACAAAAAAGAAATAATAAAATATATACAAAATATATAAAGTATAATAATATAAGTTAAAGTAAATAAAAGTATTGTTTTTATAGTTAAAGTTATGTGTACTAATGCCTACGGTTTAGTTTGCAACAAGCAGAAAAGCAGACTCTTGAGCGTGATTTTAATGGTTCCATAACTTTAGTTAACACAGCGTTTGTTGTCGGAGTGTTGCAGACAGGGAGAGACATATGATCCACCTTCTCATAATCCCATGTCCCTTATTAGGCCTGTCATCATCACAGTTGAGAGAGGAACCAATGTCATTAGCTCAGACTGACGCAAGCGTTCTGCTTCAGTACACCCTAATTAACTGCCACTCATTCTCCAGCACAGCATAACACTCATTCATCTCGAACGCTGCAGGACATTCAGCTCCTTATTATGTGCAATAACAAACACTTCCATTCACATATAATAACATCAATAAAAGATGCTGTGCATTCCAAGACTTTCTATTTCTGTCACATGCTCTAACACCAGAAGGTTGCACATGTCTAGCAATGTGATATGATATGTTTACATGACAACTCTTTACTCTAATTTTATATATGATTTATCACACAACGCAATGGCAAACAGAATGCACTTTCCTCGATATAAACATGCCATAAACTTGTCATGGCAAATGCAGAAGATCAGGTTAGACAGCGGTCACCCAGCACTCGGCCTGTTCACTTTACTGCCATCAGGCAGGAGATTTCGCAGCATCCAAGCCAGAACAACCCGGCTACTGAACAGCCTCTACCCACAGGCTGTCAAGCTTCTGACAGTGAGGCTGAAGTACCCCAATACCGTTCACTCGGTCACTACTATATTATATTATAATATACTATTATATTATTTATTCTGATATCGCAGCTATGGAAATTATCTCTTTAAATAGATTCATCTTCTTAGATAACCTGCCAATGCAAAAGTTTCTACATATGTCCTCCTGTATATCTTATGTGTATATATATTGTGTATGTTTTGTATATTCCCTTATATACTAAATGTATATATTCTAGCTTATTTTTTACTTATTTTTTGTCCATTTATTGTATGTTTGCACTGTTTTTCACTACACATATAATGCTGCCCTGCTGTAGAGTCATTATCTGAGCCTCACCCCAAGCATTTCAATGCATGTTATGTCCTGACATGATGTGCAAATGACAAATAAACTTGAAACTTGTGTTGTGTTGTAGTGTTTATATAGTTTCATATAGTGTAATGTTTATGCCATTCCTATATCTGTGTTCTATATAAGGGATCCAGTACCCTGATCCCTTATATGTTACCCTGATTTGTTATCACTATTTTATCATTATTTCACCAACACATGTTGGTTGGACAAGCTTTAAAAGTGCTATAGAATAGAAAACTGAATTTACATTGTCAAATTTAAAGACGCACAATTCAGCACCCAGTACTCACTCAAACACTGTTGTCTTCTCCTTTAAATACAAATCCATACAATGACAACAATGATTAACAGCAATAAAAATGGTGGACTTTGCAGAAAAATCAGTCGTTCCAGGCTGTGAGGAGGATGCACTTTTCATATCCTTCCCTAGCAATGAAAATGTCAATAAACATGACTGATGACTAGGCCAAAGTTGACCTTCTTAATCAGATGTTCCGTTCCACCTTCAATGCTGCAGCTTGCATAGCGCCATAGTGTAATTACAGCACCATTTAAGGTGGAACGAAACAATCCTGAGAACCAGCTGGCACATAGGAATAGGATGTTGTTTGTTCTTTACACATTTCACTCCAGACAGATTATCAAACCTTGGAACAGCTTCTTACGTTGCACAGACTAAAAGAGGAGCAGTTCCACTTTTATTACAGTAACCTGTAAGTAGCAGCCATGCTGTGTGATGTTTGTCCACTTTATGATGGTTGAAGCCTAAAAGCTTGAAATTGAAAGTTTCCGATTAAGTAAAAAATTTAATTTACTTTGTGTTGTTGAGATCTAAAGCAAGCTAGTGTGGGTAACATTAGCAAACCAGCAAGCCTCAAGTGTGACGACCCAGCTTATGTACACCAGAGCAAATATAAGGAAGCCTTATATATAAGTGTTTATACAAAGGTTCATTTAATTATCTTGTATCATTAAATCAGCTCATTCCAGTCCAGGACCAGATCATAGGTTTGTATATGAGTTTTTCTGGACATTTTTCACTTGGCCGTCAATAGAATTCAACTTAATGAGAAACTGTAGTGCACAACTAAAATGAATACGTTAAAATTAGCTTTTATTTTAAATCTACATAAACTATTAGGATAGATTGAATGTCAGTTGAATGTAGATGTCATACAATTAAGCTGTCGTTTCCAACCTGCCTAATTTATAGTAGCTACAACAACGTAGCCCAGCTTGGTAGTAGTACTTGGTAGTATTTTAATACTGGAAGTTCAACATTATGTAGTTACTCTACTACATAACAACGATGTTAAATTGGATACCTGGACTCCTTTATGTACCTGCTCGTGTTCAACAACATTTACCATTACAGTTATAAGACAAAGATATTCTTTCGCCATAATCTTTCATCATAAAATGTAGAAATAAAAAGTTTTTTCTGAGCTTCACTTATGTCGCAGTGCACTAGCAAATGAGGGAAAATTAGCATACAATCAGCGACCTGATGTGCCCTAATTGTGAATCCAGATTCATCTATACTGCTAAACCTCAGATCTCGCAGGTTTTATATGTTACTTTTGTCTTCATGTCAAATTATCGAATATTTATGTTCTTTAGATTTTTTATTTCTGTGTAATAACTGTTTGGTAACACTATTAAAGGTGTTGATCTAAATAATAACAATTACAGATACATTTTAAATAATTAATTGTAATAATTTAACTATTTGAAATGGTAGTTTTATTGTAAAGTGTTACAAAAAAAAAGAAAAAGCCACGGCCCCGAAGTAAATATTGGTATCACATTTGTTTTTTATATGTAAGATCTGAACAATATCTGGTTTTGAAAAGAGGTGAACTGTGTGATTAATGGTTCTCAGTGAAATGGCAGAGCTGAGAGGAAGAGAGACTGACAGACCAAGAGAGAGAAAGAGATGAGTACAGACTGAGCTAAGAGCCAACCAGAAACATGGCCTATGAGGTAAATTTCCTCTGACAACTTAAAAGCAGCCTCACATGTTTACTTATAAGAAGGTGAGCATGAGTGGATACAATCTCTCCCAGAGAAATCTCTGAGGACGCTGCAATAAGAGTACATCGCTGAGCCCACTAGCTTCTCTCTCCATCTCTCTCGCTCTCTGATCTAAATGACTTTGGGAATAGTCCAGAGGTGAAGATCAGCTTGTCATTCAGGCTTAGTGTGCATCAAAACCATTAAGTATAAAGTAAGTCAGCAGATGTAGATGTTAAGGGTTTGTTTTCTGGACATTTTGTCTAGTACTGGGCTCAAACTAAAAGAAAATAGCTCGTTTATTCTCAGGTTAACGTGTTGACAAAGAAAGTTAATCTTATCATCCATCCTGGAATATTTAATAAACAGACACAGCCAAGCAATCCTGTCAAGTAGACAAACACAATAACCTAAAATAACCTTTCTGAGAAATCAGAAACTTTAAAATTATAAACAAGTGCAGCCAGTTCAAACTCAGTCGCACATTATTACAAGCGAATTATATGCCTACATTTTTTACATTTGTGTTATAAAATGATGTCATCATGTAACAGAGAAAAGAGCTGGAACTCCAATGAATGTGGGAGACAGTTTCTCTCTCTGATGTGTACTTTGAGCTGTTTAAATTTGCCAACTGTTTACATGCACAATATGTTGGGTTTAAAAAATGGTCTCTACCAATATTTGAGCAAACTTATTTGGCAAAGGCGTCCCCACAACAGGATGTTGCCATACCCATACCTTGCTGTTGTTGGTTAAGCAGTGTTAGGATGGGTTCAAACATAGTACTTTAAATAGTGGCTACAAACCAATATTTACATCTCATCTGGATTCAAAACTTTAAACCCACATTTTAGCTGGTTCACTCTGGTACTTTCTGGCAAACTCCATATGTATCTTGTACTGTTTTTTTCATGAATGCATTTTTTTCTGACTTTTTAGATATTTGCATCCATCTTTCAAATGCACATGCAATTATCTCCCCCAGCAGTTGCATGCCTGTATATCTCTGTCTGTTTTTAAAGATTAAGCTTTTGGTTGAATTTCATGTATTTTTTGTCATTTGTTTCTTTTCTGCATAATTATTAACATTATTATTATTAGGGGTTATGCCCTACTATAATACAGAGTAGTGAACTATGATTATTGAATCAAGGCCTTCAATCTAGGTTATAATGTTAAAACTACAGCTTTACAATTAAACCAATGTAACTATAATACTTGTGGAGGATCATATTAAACAATCATAAACAACATTAACCAAAACATTTCAGACTGCATGTTTTTTTTTTTGTTTCTCAATGATTGTACAAATGTAGCTGTGTATGGACTGTGTATGACCACATCCTTCTCTGACTCTGGCAGTCTTCTGTTGAACTGTTGGCTTTTTGTCGCTGTACATACCACACTAACACATGCGCACTGGGGTCATTTAATTGTGCATTTTTGATCAAAGAAGTAGCTGCTGTATAACATCACCATAAACATGCCAAAAACATATCATGTCAGATGTCAAATGCAAAGTTGCCATGGCTGTTTCATCATGTTACCAATACTGGTAGATACTATGGCAGTTAACTAGAGTACACAGTAACAATTAGCATGTAACATAAGCTGTAACAACACTTTATGGCATCTGTAATGATGATGACCAGTAATAGTAACATTGCCAGTACTACAGTACTGTACAGCATCTGTCATGTCAGCTACAGCTGTGTAAGTGCTATTTAGTAGGGTTTAAGGAAAAGATTGGGAAGGGTTAAATAAACACACTGACATGTATAAAATAACCACTTACTGTATTAATACTATTTAAAAATGAAAAAAGTAGCTTTTGGAACAATAGCTTTTTAAATATAGCATCTTCAAATGCCTACAACCTTTGCACTGTACTGTACTTGTCATTAAGCCTTTCTGAGCAGCACTCTGCAGTAAAGCCTTACCAAGTATAGTGTTATGACAGATGTCTACCCCATAGATCTAAATAGAGATGAGGCACTGTTCCTATTGCAACACCCGTCAGCTGAGGAGTCTTTGTGACTGAAACTCCTGCCGTGTCTGTGTCCCAATAATGAACCCTCTTTCAAAGCCACTTAGATCTTCCCCTCTTGCCACCTTTACCCAAAAAAATGATCGACTGGGTCTACTCAGATTTGTATACACGCCACAAAGCATGGTAGCACGTCAACTGCTTGACTGTACCATATATGTGTGTCTGTGATTGGTCAAGGTTTTTTCTTTGTCTTTGTCTTCAGTTTACACGTAATGTAATTCAAAGAAACTCCCATAGTCTGTTATGCATGTTCCTCCTCCATCTGCCTTGGAAATGAAGAAGATATTGAAAAGATTTCAGTGACCTTGGTTCTCTATCACATGAGATATAGGGAAGGAAAGGTGAGATGAAGGAGAAAAAACTAAATTAAAATTGTCACAGGCTCCTCTTGGGCTCCCCTGGGGAGACAGGTCAAGAATAGATCATAGAATTCTCAGTGCACTCCTTTGAAGCTATGAGCGAGAAAGCTATTTTTCCTTGGCTGTCTCATCAAACGCTTCCACAAGGCCTGATTATCTTTAAAACAAATGACAAGACATCTCCTGCCTTTTTTCATGTTTATCCTTATTCTATCTCCCTCTGTCTCTCGCTCTCCTTAATAAAAAGAAAGAGCTCAATTTCCATTCTTTTATGAAGGTTGTGCCTTTCTCTTCAGGTTTATTACACATCTGATATGTAGGGAGATACTAAGCAGCTGGCACGCAGGCGTCTAGGGTTTTGTGTAGAACGTTTGTTATGAGTAGAGATTCAATTACTGAATGTTATGTTAGTCTGAGAATGAAAACACACCAGGCCTTGCTGTCATAATTCAACTGTTTGTCCTACCAGAGGAACATCAAGACGGGAGCCATAATGCAGACAAAGCGGCTGATAGAAGCTGGACTTGAAGAGATGACAATGGAGATAAAGCTGGGAGAAGATCGGTCCTTTCATGTTTCTGATGAAAAGCTGAAATATGCCTTGATTTCCTGAGTTTAAACCACAGTGCTAAGTCTAGGACGCCAAGTCTGGTGCTTTCCAAGTTCAGCAAATCAGTGAACTTGCTGACAAAACCTGCTCTGGAAACCAGACTGAGGAATAGAGAATGCTGCCACGGAACCTATGTGGAGAAGCTAGTGCTGGTGTATGTGTGCTTTGTGGTTCTTCACCTTCACCAGAAAGCATTTTCCAGAGAAGATGTGGTCTCAAAGGCTGCCCGGTCAGCGTTTCTGTGTAGAAATATGTCTAGACAAATTATGTGCCAACTCTGAATATCTTTTTTTCCCTCTAGCAAGGCATTTACTGCTTTTCCTGGATTTGCATGTACAGTAAGGAGTCTTTGCCCTATTTGAGTTTAGTTTTAGTTAATATAATAATATTTTTGTGTTATCATAGTAAGTTTTCTGAGCATATCATAAATTACTTAAAGTACAGTGCATGTTTCATTATAAGTAAGGCTTTAATTGGATTCAGTGCCAAGTGGTCTGTGCAGTGTAAATATCGTTCACTGCCTCCACAGGTTTTCAGAGTATTTTTTAACCCTTCTGTTATGTTTGACAGTAAAGAGCAGCAGTAATGTTCCCAGGCCATACTTAGTGAATGTATGTTCAGTGTTTCGCAATTTACTAATAATTAATAATTCTGTAATTATTTGTGTTATATGTGTAATTATATGTGTCAAAAACTACACAATCAACAGTTTTATTTCATTTAGCCTCATCAACTATTTTGACATATTACAGTCATGAGGACATTTTTTCATAAGTACTTTTTTACTACATGTTTGAAAATAGTACACTATTTGAAACAGGAAACCTGAACAAGAAAGCAAATCTCACAGCTGGGTCAAAGAGAACTCAATATTTGTGGGTGTTAAATTAAGTCAAATTAGTCCAAAATTGTTACTAATATTTTTCTTTTATTTTTTAACATAGAAATTGACCCCTTAGCATAACAGGAGGGTTAAAAGTAACACTACTGGATGTGTTTAAATGATCAAATATCTAACGCATATAACCACTTTCAGAAGCTCCTAAGAATTCATGTTTTTAGTGGCATTTTGTGCCATTATCATCCAAACTACAGCATCAACTTTATTCCTCCAAACATATCCAAACATGCCTCCTCTGAGTGCTATATTGTCCTGTAGAATGCTTAATTTCAGGGTGTCACGCCGTGCCCTGTTCTTGTTGGTCTCTGTCCTTGTTTACATTTCCGTGTGCTGTTGTTGATGTTTTAATAATATGCTCCTTGTCCCTGCCCTCTTGTCTCCGCCCCTCACCTGTTCCCAGTTTGTGTTCTCCTCCTGTTCTCAAGTATCCCTTGTTTAGTGTGTCTATATATACCTTCTTTTTTCTCCTGGTCGTTGGTGTTCATTAAAGTTGAAATTCCCGCTCGCTCGCTGTTCCTGTCTTGTTTGTATTTTAGGTGAGTTTATGTATTTCGTGTTTTGTTTTCATTTAGTTTTTTATTAAAAGTGTTTTTGTAAAAGCTTGCGTGTGTCCGCCCTCCTATCTGTCCTGCATTCGCCTTCTCCTCGTCTGCTCCACGCACCCGCATCTGACACAGAGCAGCTTCTTTCATGGACGGCAGCCTCTCTGTAGACAGTGACACTGGCTATGTTTACCTGCAGCCTGATAATCCATCAATAATCTGACTAATAGCTCAATCAGAATAGAATACATCCATGAATACACCTCAATATGAATAGACTAGTTCAATTGAGGTCATTCCGATTACAATTTCTATCTGATTGAAGGAGGTGGGTAATCCCGTAAATAATCTGTTTAATAGAAGATCAATAGCCATGTAAACGCCTGTATCCGATTACATTCCCAGTCGGAAAGTTCAAATACGTTCTGCACGTGTACAGTAGCGTCATAGACGTAACGTCTTACTCTCGGCCCTTCTTTAATAAGTAGGTGTGAAATATGTTTTTCTAAGTCTGCCATCATTTTAAAGCAATTAAAAACACAAGCGCGCCAACCGAAAACTCAGGTAACATACTTCTGCTGGTCTCACTCGCCTGATGCTTGTTGTCATGGTAACATTTGCACCAAGATGTACTCTATGTATGCGTGTAATTTTGGATTTGATTACTTGTAGCGTGCATTTAAACAGAGATTTTCATCAGAGTGTTGTGTAGGGTGAGCATATAAACACCTCAGTTTTAATCTATAATCGAAATTAATTCAGTTGGATTGGAGAAAAATCTCTGCATGTGAACATAGCCACGGATGTTCTAGCAGCTTCCAGTTCCATCCTGAATTTTGACTTGTTCTGGACCGCCTCATCCAATTTCCTCTCAGCTGAGAGTAACAGTTTGGCCATCTCTTAACAACTTATACTTACATACAATTGGTCGCATTGATGATCTCGGAATCTGCATTTGTTTAAACATGGCTCCAAGAGACATTCCTGTAAATCCACAGTCATCTTTTACAGATCTACACTGAGCTTCTTGGAAATAAAACTTGTACTGTGTGTTGGTCAATCCAGTGAGTGCTGCCAAACAAACCCCTTTATTATTATTACTATTTTACCAGTCAGTCAGGATCTGTGCACCAAACTCTTCTTTCTCCTGTTAAAGATGTATGTTGTACACTCACTCACTCTAGCCCAGAATTGAATTGGTTCTAAGAAATAACTGAGAGCACAACATTATTTCTATGATGAGTGTATGTAAACTTTAGAGTGCAGTTGTATGTTGGTGTAATATATGCAGTTCAGTAAGGAAGAAGTTAAGGCCAAGTTTGCCATGGACTCTTGTTTTTTCTCCTGTTAGAGCTAAAATACTGCTCCAGTCTTTCCAGGCATATACAGTGGTGTGAAAAAGTGTTTGCCCCCTTCCTGATTTCCTGATTTTTTGCATGTTTGTCACACTTAAATGTTTCAGAACACACAGGGCCATGTAGGTTTGGATTTTTTTTCTCCCTTAATAATAAACACCTTCATTTAAAAATAGCATGTTGTGTTTACCTGTGTTGTCTTTGACTAATATTTAAATTGGTTTGATGTTCTGAAACATTTAAATGTGACAAACATGCAAAAAATTAGAAAATCAGGAAGGGGGCAAACACTTTTTCACACCACTGTATTTGAAGAATTAAACTTGTATTAGAAGTGAAAAGAGAGAGGGGGTGAGGAAAAAACACCTTGCAGAAAGTCCTAATTGTCCTGGACGAGTATCAATGAAGGCTGCAGGTCCATAACTCATTGCAAGATCATTGGTTACTGGCCAGTACTGGGACACTGACTGGCTACAGGGTTATGGATTGGTGAAATTACACCAACGTCATTATGACCAAAATAATAGTAATAAACTGGTGTTGATGTAATAATGTTACCCATGTGGAAATTGTGTATGCATTTAAATCTAGTTATTTTAATGTGTTACTGTTTTTGTTGTGTATGGCAGAGATCGGCTGTGTTTTGGTGGCCTGTCATGTAACTGCATGCTGTAGAGCTCAGCCTGACTCAGCCAACAGAGAACGCATGAATCCAAATAAATATAGACAATAAATGCAGAAACATTTAACTGTGTAAAATGTCATCTGACCTGCTTCTGCCTGCACTGCTGCTTGCACTGCCTCAGCCTTCACACTGGCACCTTATACAGAAGCAGGTGCTGCAATCACACAACTTTAATTTTATTACTACGAAACAAGTGGACCTAGTTGCACTAAAATGTGCCGGAATCCAACCAGCTAGAGAGATATGAGTAATAGGCCTAATAAGCAGAAGCACTTGTATAAGATATCATTGTGACAAATCCACAGTGAGAGTTATATGAGAGAAGCAAATGCCAAGAGCATACAAATAATAAAAGTCAGCTCCACAAATCACTCAACAAGCATCAATTGCACATCCAGCCCATTTTTCACATAGATACAAATTAAATAACAAGATTAACACTGTGGCCCTTTTTCACATTTTACATTGAGTCGCACTTGACTTTATACGATCAATATCTTTTAGTAGGAATACACAAACTGATTAAATAAAATACATACAATAATGTGCACAGTACATTTTATACATACACAGCATGACCAGAAATATGTGGACACCCCTAATTGTGGAGTTCAGGTGTTTCAGCCACATCTATTCCAAACAGGCGTATAAAATTAGGTACATAACCATACAATGACAATGACAAACACTGGCAGTAGAATGGCTCAGTGAAATGTGAAATTGTATGGAATTGGAATATATGGAATTGTAACAGGTTGACAAAATGTGTAAATCTGGGTTTGGTGGATGCCAGGAGAAACATGACCTACAAGACTGCATAGTGCCTATAGGAAAGTTTGGTGGAGGAGGGATAATGGCTTGAAGGTGGTTTTCAGAATAGTTTGAATAAAGTGTAATGTTAATGTTACATCTCATGGAAAACTTTTAGAGAATACGTTTTAGCAAATGTTGAGAAAAAGAGTTCTTTCCTTACAGAGTCTGACCTTAACCGTACTGAAAACCTTTGAGATGAACTGAAATGTTGTTGTTGTTTTTTTTTTTGTCCAAAACATGCTTTCATAATTCCCACAGACACACGCCAAAATCCTTTGGAAAACCTTCCTAGAACAGAGGAGAGAATAGTAGCAAGAGGGGCTGGCAACTCCACAGTTACGTGTTACATTTATTTATTTACCTGTAACAACTTCTAAGTGTTTCCAAAAGCTTTACATTGAGAATAAACCATCAGTAACATTTTTATCAACACTCTATAAATTATTCTTGAATAACAATAAATGGTTACAAGAGGTTTCAATCTATTGAACAGTAGCAAATCTCCAGAATTAATATAAAGAATAAATATTAATTTCATTATTATTAACAGAGAGATGGCAAGAGACAGGCAGAGAAAGAGAGAAGCTAAAAAGAAGTTAAAACAGAATCATTAAGGTCAGACATGAACACGCCGTGCTGTCTTCAGATCTCTCCGGCTAGAATTAGATTTTGCTGAGGAAATTAAATTGTGCCACAGATCTTCTTAAGGCAATGAACTAAGGGGGCTCAATATAAATATTAATGACTCATGCTAAGCTGTCTCATAAGAAGAGATTAAATAAAATTATGGAGTGATCATGTAGAATTGTCAAATTGTTCTCAAATGAATTTTAAAACAGACTGAATGTGGGGGATTAAATGAGATGAAGGACACGGAGCAGGTAACTTTCAAAAAGGATGAAGAAGAAATTACGTTGTCGGAGGCTTAGAGTTTAATAAAAGGAAAAAGAATAGAGTGAAAACAGGATGGGAAGAAATAAACCAGAGAAAACAACAATATGTGGTGGATAGCTCAGGTGGATAGCTGGATAGATTGTACTGAACACTGCTGGCATTCTGCATTACAGTCCCAAAGCTATTTTCTTAGCCATTCAGTGACCTCTGTCTTCAAGGCCCACAGCCAACTGAGAGATCCAGTGTCTCCGCACACCTCAGCCTGTGCATGCTCCATATTGGTGTACAGCTGGGCAAGATTTATAGAATGCTGCCCCCCATTGAAGAGCTTCTGTGGGCGATTAGATATACTATAGATTAAAAAAAACAAAATCAGCATTATCACAGCGTTAGCCTGGTTACACAAAAAATCTAACCAGAAAACAGATACACAAGCTAAAAGTGTGTCATCTCACACACACAAATTAAAGAGTAGGGACCGTTCAGGGCTTTCTAGGGCTTCACAGAAGGCAGGGGTGTCACTAAAGATTTATGGATGGGGGGGCTAAGCCTTTCCTAAGGGGCTCGGTTGGCATGCTTTCATATGGTATCAGTCCACCCACACAGATCACAGAGTAACCAAAGAATTAAAGTCAAGCAATGCTTCATTGCAGGTCCTAAATATGTTATTTAAGTACACTGATAATAAACTGGTTTGTGTAACCAGACAGACTGTAATCTTGTACTGCTGTTGAGCTTTTGTGTTTAGTGACACGCTCATAGTCACATATGACAGAACATGATATTTTCTAAATTAATTTAATTTAGTCTCGAGGGATATATAATTAGGGAATAACACGTCTACAAATTAAATGTTCAATCTAATATTCACTTTCTTTTTGATCACTAACCTAATCAGTCCAGTTTCTTCAGCTCAGTCAGTGTCCTTCAGCTTCTCACTTTCTGTGTTTAATAACGTGTTGTGTTTATTAAAGATTTAAAAGAACTCAAAGTTCAATTAGGGTTTTTTAACTGCCAATATGTTCTCACCTGACAAATAAAGGAATTCAAGGATAAAACACTTGATCACCGTTAACACGACACCTGTATTATCTATATAGAATAAGAACAATATATAGCTAATGCCAGTGTGACTATTCATAGTAGTCTATAAATACATATAGAAATATTAAAAAATGGTTAGTTAATTGTTTTTAACTTAAATAGTTGGCTGTTCTGCTTTAGCTAACATTAATGTTTTATGGCCTACATTCTTTTCCTTTTATTTTTACCCGACAAGCATCTTAATGGCTGGCTATATGGCCCAGCGCCATATGCATGGGGATCTTACCTTTGTCTCTGAGTCCTCTGAATTATTACATTTATATAATAATAAAGGGTTAAAAATACATGTTCAAAATATATTTGGTTCATTTTTGCTTAATTAAATTAGCATTTAGGATGTATTAAAAATCTGCAAGTTTTGTAGTATATAGTACTTATTTCCTTTTATCCTATTTCAAGTTTTCAAGCGTTAACTTCTTGAAATGTCCAGTAGAAAATACTTCAATCAGCATTGATTTCCTTGTACTATCAACATAGATACAGCCAAACCAGCTGTCTATATATATATATATATATATATATATATATATATATATATATATATATATATATATATATATATATATATATATAATAGTTTACTGTATTATATATGTATAATATATTATATTATTATATATATAGTTTACTGTTTACACTTGGTGTTTAAAGTAACACCATGTTATATGCTCTCTATCACACATACATAACAGTGGCTGTTACAGTGAAGTCGTTTACATCTCTGCCCTTCATGTTGTAGACTGGGCTTCGATTCCCCACCTGTAAATGTATAAGGTAAGCCTAAGATAATTAAATGTTTTACAATATTTCTCGATACTGCTTCCGCCCATATTTCAGCAATAAAATTGCTTTTATTACTAACCTCTCTTTCTCTCTCTTTCTGAATCCCTCCTTAAATTTGTTAATGCTGTTTCTTACAACTACATGTGCCTAAATCAGTGTGTGTATAGAACACAAATAAAATGTGTCCATATGAAAACACAAAGTACATTTTTATTTTGATTGCAGCACTCAACACAACACACTCCATATTTTTTTAAATACACTGAGAACTGAGATGTTGCCACCATTCTAGGTTTAGCCCATAATAGAAAGCCTGTAGTTGGTCAGTGTTCTAGAAATACTGATAATACTTAAAAACATACTGCGTCATAATTGATCATGATACTGATACAATATTGTCATATCAGCCACCCCTACCTCTGAGTGTTCCAGAATCTTAGCTTTGAATAGTGTGTATAACTCTCTACAAGAACTAAATCCCTCCATCCTTCTACGCAGAAAGAGCAGACTTCTATTAAAGACAAACTGCTGGAGGCAGTGAGGAACAGGATGGGAATTCAATTTGGCACTGACGGATCTTACTATGAGTCTGCACTTTGAGTTTGTCCCTGTAGACCCATTTGCCTTTAATTACTAAGGCAGACGCTTCTCTCCTTTGTTAAAGGGGGGCAATAATTGGCATTTCCTCTGCCAAGTCTTCATGGTCTTGATTAGAGAGCTCCTGCTGTTCCTACCCAGCATTTAACCTTCATTTTGAACATGCATGTGAAAGGCTACATGTGATTCATCTGGGCCTTTCATCTCATAGACATCTTTCACCTCTGTCACCCGTTACTGCCTCCTGACTAAACACTAACCTTTTCTTGTTGGGAACAGCAAAAGTATTAGTGGAAAACTTACACAGGGAGCAGACTATTAACAACAGAGTTAGCGCTGATATCTGTCTATGTTCAACTAACCTGGGGAGACTCGGTTTTAGTCCTGGGGGAGGCTTAGCTCCCAAAGAGAATGTGAGATTCTCTTTATTGATCCCAGAGGAAAATCCAAGATCTCCAAATTTAATCCATCCACTGAAACACACTCATAGTTGTGAACAGACACACTAGGGGGCAGTGAGCACACTTGCCCGGAGTGGTGGGCAGCCAGGGAGCAGTTAGGGTTTAGGTGCCTTGCTCAAGGGCACTTCAGTCGTGTCCTGTCTGTTCATGGGATTGAAACTGCAACCTTCTGATCACAAGGCTGGTTCCCTAACCTCCAGTCCACAACTGCCCACGACTTCCACAGCTGAATTCCACAGGGCACTGAAATTGGGCACTTTTGTTTGTGTGTGTATGTCTATGCAGTAAATCACCCACGTTTTCATCAGAAAATATAGCAGCTTAAGTATTAATGTGACAGTACATGCTTTGTTAAAATCAGAATCAGAATTATTTTGCTATGTATGTTACACATACAAGGAATTTGTCTTGGCGAGGCACACGTGTATGACACGTGACAAGAACTATATCATACTAAGAGAAATTCACAAGAAGAAACAATTAATAGAAAAAAGAATAAGAACAATAAGATTAATTAAGAGGGTGCTAGGAAAGGTGCTAATGTGCGTGACGATGCTTTGCTGAACAGATATATCATATCAGATGTATTGTTATTTTGTTGTCTATATGAAAATTAATTGATATATGCTTTTGAGGGAACAGACTAAAATAATAAGCATTTTCTGCTAATTCAGTGTACAAATCTATTTATTATAAGTTAAAACATTTGTTAACCTGTAAAGTTTGAAATAATTAAAATTTGTGTCAGGTTGGATTTGGTGGGTAATTTTTAGACTATGTCGTTTGTCTTCACATATTGATGTTACAGACACAAAACACGCTCTGGCTCAATGTTTAGGTCTCGACTGCAATATCAACATTATACTAATGATGATATGACGACAGTAGTGGATAATTAACTCGAAGACAGAAGACACCATCACCAAGTTTTGAGTGAGTTCTCTTTGAATGCTCTTTCAAAGCTCCAAAAGCACCCAGAACCATCTGCTCAGCGAGGGGTTTCAACTAAAGAAAGGCCTCCAGATCTCCAAATCCCCAAATCTTTAACCCATTGGAAAACAATAAAACATAAAATATAAGACGTCCAATAACTTTTTGACAGCCCACATTCATTTTTTTCCCCTAATTTGTTAAATTCAGCTAATAAACAGTTACTGTGCATTAAAATATGTAGAAGTGCTTTCTGTGAAGAGTAGGTGTAATTCATTTTCACTTAGAAAATTTGAGCAGTGGCCCCCAAACTTGTACAAGTTGTCATGTTTACATGGCAGCTTGTAAATCCTTAAAGTTATTTTCACAACAATGCCAACTAAAGACTGGGGAAGGCCCTACACCCTTGCCAAAGGGTCATGATGTGAAATTCAAACTGAAAAGATAAACCCAACACTCCAGTGCAGAAGTGGAAACCACACCTAGTCACTCACATCGATTGCAGCAGAATGTACTGCAGTCAGAGTTTGCAACACAGATGGTTGGAAATACAGCTTCTGGCACTAACAGACGTACACGCTTCCTCTGGGAATTTCAGCTATTTGTTCTGGACTGTCTGCCTAATTTCTCACCTGTTGCTTGACTCACTTTTCTATCTTGTGAATTCTACTGTCTGGTTTCTGTTTCTGCTATGTTTCAGTGTCTCACTACACCCATCCTGGGCAGAGGAAGCAATTAGCAGGTTTATTTGTTTTAATAAAGAATCACAAACAATAACGATCCCAACAAACACTGAAAGTGAAAGTGTAGGATTTCTTTGGAGAAGTATAATAACAGTAAATACCTTCAATAAAAACAAGTATCTCCATTATTAGACGACTGTGCTCCTGTAGAATGCATGACTTTCCTGTCTGTACATCCACAAACTCTACTTAGTTTTTACATTTCTGCTAACCGTGTACAGTTCCTTGACCAAAAGAAATAAAGAGGTTAGAATGCAAAGTGAAAAATGACACAGTGCTGCTATTTTCTTACGTTTTTGTGGACTGGAGTAGTACTTCTGAATTGTTCTCAAAGAGAAAGGAGCAGTTAGTGGTCTGCTTTTAGGCCCAAACAGCCACAGCTGCATAAGTGCATAGCAATAAAAACCAGAAAGCCAATCATGAGACAGTTCACTAGCAAGACATCCAATTCACCACTGCCCATCGCCTGTCTTATTAGAATTAGCAATGGCTGTGAAAAGCCTCGCCCAGGAAGCCTCAGTACGGTTATAACTAAGGAATTACAAAGTGAGAGAAAGAACTTTAAGGATAGTTTGCTAGTTATTCTCCTGCAGTATCACAAAAAATTAACAAATTATGAAATTTAAGTTTGTGAAATAATATATATGGGAAAAAACGACAATGAAAGGCTAGGCTGAAGCCCCCCTAAATAGAATCTAGAATCGAT